>BMAO01019499.1:0-83187 GCA_019973975.1 Trichonephila clavata
CATTGCATTTTAATGAATTATTTGCAAGATGATGCATACAAGTGCAGTTGACATGAAAGACTTGATTACTTATTGATTTTTCTTGACCATAGAAACATTTCTAAATATTTCATTATTTCGTTGAGTGAAATTATTAATTTATTTTGAAATCACTTTACATTTCCTTCAAGAAGTGTTCGCTCCAACAGTTTTGTTCAAAATACAACATTTTTTTTTTATGGCTGAAATTTATTTCAAAAGGTTTTCTTTGAAAATGTTTTCAGAAAAACATGTGCTAATGTACCATATATTTAAAATAAATTTAAAAATTAATTCAGAATGTTTCTTTAGGGTTCTTATTTTGTTCTTAAAATTTACTTCAATACTTTTCTGTATTTTATTTTCCTAGAGAGGAAAAACTTTTTCTAACTTATAGTTAATAACCAAAAGTCATTCGGTTCCAAAACGTGTATTACTTAATCCGATGAACTAACTTATATATAAACCAAAGTTTATCTACATACTTCTCAGCTCTTTTTTCTTTGATAGAACAAAAGTTTTCAATTTAAAGCAGCCTAATTATTTAATACGCTTATAACTTTGATATAAGTATCAATTCAACAGCATTCATGCAGAATAAATATTTATATGTCAAATGCCCATTCCTAGCTTCTTGACCATTTGACTCCGAACCTCACAGAACCGACTAACGATGTCATCAGTCAGGTATTCATCGAGGTCCAGTGTATTGGAACTGGTGGTCACCATCCATTCTGGAATGGCCGCAGAGTGGGCAGGTCTTGTCAGCAGCCAGTCCAAGCTAGTGGAGGTATACTCCCCAAAAGCCACGTCCGGTGGTTAGGCGAAAGCAGGCAACAGCCTCAGCTCTCTCCAGGTGCCTCGGGATTGGATCCACAGTGGCCAGAGTTTCCCATGGCTTCTTAAGGCTCTTGGGTGTTTGGGTCACGGTACTCGTATTTGCCAATGAATTGGAAAATAATGCTCTTTGCTGCTCTGAGAGTCAAGAAGATTTCCGGTTGAGACGATTCAGCTCCCTGCTTAGCTTTTTGGTCGGGTCTCTTATTGCCGGGGATCTCGACATGACTTGGGACCCACTGTAAGGCAACAGTCCAGCCATATGAGATTATCTCCGTAAATCAAGTTCGGAACTGAATTGTGTTAAGGCATATAGTTGGCTGCTTAAAGCTAAAATTGCAGCTTGGGAGTCTATGGAAAAGGCAACTTTCGCAGGAATTGGGCCAGCAGCTAGTAATTGCATTGTAGCTTCACAGACAGTCAAGATATCATCATCGTAGTTGGTGGCATTTTTTTCCATTGCTTAATATAGCCCTCAAACAGCCGACACGATCCCGTGTTGGTTTCCTTTATTTCTGGCAGGTATGTGAGGTGTAGATAGGCAGCCACTCATTAGCTGGATATCTTTGTTCGATAGTTTTCATAGCGAAGGATTTTAGCTCGTCAGGAATGGCATCACCTTTATTTGATGTCATTATAATTAGGTAAAATAAATATAAGATAAACAATTTATGGCAAAAAGTTGTTTTTGCTTATGAATGGACTTCAATTTTATATAGTTCATGTATTATATTATTCAATGTATTTTTACGTAATATTATCAGAAATATTGTTTCCCATATCTTAGATATCCTTTATGAACCATCTGTCTCCATTACAAATTTATCTGTAATGAAATTAATTTTCTGTTTGTGAAAAATATTCAAGTTCAGATTGATTGGTGTAAGCTTGCCAAACGTGAGAAAATGAGAATAAAAATACAGTCGTGTTGAAATTTTTCTAAAAGCGTTTGCTTATTATTTGCAATTAAATGACATTATCCTGAAAAGAAAATAACTTCATTTGTTTTTTTCTAATTGAAAAAATAAATTTGAAAATATTTATAATTACTCAAGATTTACCGTATTTATTTGAATTTAAACCGCAATTTTTTCGCAATGTTAAAATGCTGAAAATCGGGTGCGATTTAGGAACGAAGGAGAAAAACTTCTTTGGTTGGGGGAAATTGAACATATGATTCTGATGGGCTCGAGCAATTATAGATTCATGTATCTAAAATTAACTAATAAATTCCTATTAGTTCTCCTTTTTTAATTTCGTATTTATCGGATATCGCTAAAAAAAGAGACCATTTTACACTATTTTTTATTTTTTCACAAAAACGTATTGAAAATTTGGAAGGTGTCTTAGATTTGAAAAAATAAGGTAACTACACTTCTTGTTAAGTTAAATATAAATCCAGTTTTAGCAATCAAACTTATGTTTCATTAAATAAAAAATTTAATCTCCATTTGTAAGTATTTTGATGACAAAAGATTTCTTAGAGTTTCTGAAATTTTACAATTATCTTAAAATTTAATGAAAAAGAGTTTTCCAAAGTCAAAATTTCTTTTATTGTTGCTAAATAAATGATTGGTTTTAAATTGTAAGTACAATTGTATTTGCATATGTGAAGCTAAAGGAAATGAATATTTTAAAGAAAATATGTGATAAATACTTGAACTGGACTAATAATGTATTAATTCTTTTAAGGTAACCAAAATGGTTAAATAAATAAATAAATGAGAATACTTAGTAATAAGATTGTTACAATTTTTAAAAAAATATTTAATACACTGGTTAAATTAATTAATTACATAACTTGAGGAAAAATCACAAAAATGACGAAAACTCAAAAAATTTTGCGCAGAGTATTTAATGCAACTTATACAGATTGTACAACACATAGGAACGCATAAGATAACATAAAAAGAAAATACCAGACAATTATGGTTTTATAGAAATTAGCATATGTATGCAATGAACAAATTAGAATTGATGTCAGATTGGTATTGGAAAACTACCTTTAATATGGGGTATGATCCTCTCGAGAAGATCCAACACATGAAACGATGTATGATGCTCTCAGTTATGCGGTCTATTAATTTTGTAGGAAGTGAGAGCCATTGCTCTTCAAAGGTAGTTGAAAGCCTGACTAGGTTCCCAGGAGGATAAATAGAGCAGCTACACGTCTTTCCATAGCGTTCTAAATATGATCGATAAGGTTAAGATACGGTGATCGAGCTGGCCACTGCATGCATTAAATTGTTTCCTGCTCAAGATAAGCATTCATGATGAGAGCCCCGTTGGTCTTGCATTATCAAGCTGTAGCATGAAAGCATCACCTATTGTTCCGGCTTTAGAGCTCACATAAGCATCCAACTCTACAGGTGTAAGCATTAACATTTACCCTGGAAAAGACATGGAGGTCTTTGCGTTCACCCAAAGAGATACCATTACAGACACAGACAATGCCTGATTTGTATATATCTCTTTCATGGATATGTCGGATGAAAATGAGTTCCAGGCTCTCTCCAAAAGAAAATGCGTCTATTATCGTTTTTGAGGTTAAACCTGGACTCTTCCAAAAGAGGACAGCCCACCATTCATCACGCATCCAGTGGACATATTGAAGGGCCCACTGCAAACGTTCCCACTTATGGCGTGACATGAGCGGGACGTAATTGGCTGGTCATCCCGCATAAAACGTAAGTCTGACCTTGATACTAACCTTCCGGAGCTTACAGCGATGGAGAATCTTAGTTCAGACGGAGTTCCCATTCTGTTCTTTCGTGCACATAATGAACGAATATCGGTCATTGGCACTAGTGGTAGCGCTTGGCAGCCCCAGGCTGAACCTTTTGTATGCCGAATCTGGGGTTAGAATTTGTTGCCAAAATCTATGAGACCCAGACGAATTCATATTCAGCAATCCAGCCAATCATATTTGACTTTGTCCTGTCTCTAATCTCCCAATAGCTACTCATCGCAGTTCTTGGGTCAAATGATGACTGAAGGTCATCGTTAGAATTTCTATGTACCAGATTTCTAATTTCAGACTCGCAGTCACAATTTCCGCCTTGCTCTGAGACATCAATTTTTAAACACCTCGTAAATGACGTAACATATCACTCAATAAGTCTAACTTATAGAGGGCACTACCTTCTAACTTTCTTAAGCTTAAATTTGTAGTACTAACTTTCAAACGGCGCGTGTCAAAAATTTGTGATAATATTATGTTTAGTTGAAAAATTAGAGTAATTTTTTTGTGGCCATGTTTGTTTAGAAACCACGAATGAAAAAGAATTTCATATGCTAATTAAACATTGGTTTTTGATAGGAAAAAACACTGTTGAAGCAAAACAATGGCTTTATAAATGTTATCTGGACTCTTCTTCATCGTCAACAACTGTTAAGGTTTGGTATGTTGACTTAACACGTGGTCGCACAGACGTAAACGACACTGAGCGTTCAGGTCATCTGAATTCTGCAGTTGTTCTAGAAAACATGCTTCATACGATGTTCATACATGTTTCATACTTATATGTTTCATACGATCATAAGCTGAAGTTCAAGAGGATTTAAAGGTATCAGAAGGCCGTGTATTCACTATTTTGCATGATCATTTGTCAATGAGAAAGCTGTGTTTTAAGTGGGTGCCGCGTTTGCTCACTGTCGATCAAAACAACAACGCATTGACGATTCATAGCGTTGTTTGGAGTTTTTAAAGCGAAAAAAAGAGTATTGTCTTACGTAGGTATGTGACAATGGAAGAAGCATGGATCCCTTGCTACACGCCTGAATCAGAAAGATCGTCAGCTGAGTAGACATCAACCGTTGAAAGGCGTCCAAAGTGACCAAAAAGGCTACGGTGTCTGTATTTTGGGATGCACATGGAATTATGATTATGTAATACCTGGAGAAAGGCAAGGTAATTAATAGTGGATATTACATGGCGTTATTGGATCAATTGAATGAAAAACTAGTGTAAAAATGTCTCAAATGGCTCAAATGCCAAAAAAAAAAAAAAAAATTGTTGTTTCACCAAGACGTGCCACAATTTCATGAAAACGATGGTCAAATTGAACGAATTGCGCTTCAAACTACTTTCCTCCCTCCCATACAGTCCAAATCTAGTCCCCAGTGACTACTGGCTATTTGCAGATCTTAAAAGAATGCTACAAGTATAGAGGTTTGGCTTAAATGAAGAAGTGATTGTCGAAGTAGATGTTTATTTTGATGGCAAAGACAGATCGTTCTACGAAAAAGGTATTAAGAATTAGAAGAGTGCTGGGCTTAATTTATAACTCTTGAAGGGGAGTATCTTGATAAATAAAGTTCAATTTTGCATAAAAATTGTTGTTTTATTAGTTAAGCTCGGGATGCGTATTGAGCTATATGTTTATACTTGATTGCATCGTCACTATTTAACATAATGTAATATCGTTTAGCTCCTTATACTTACCGAAATATTCAAATTTCATTGAGATTGGCCTTTTTTGGGTGAAATATAGCTATTTGGGAATTTCCCCCTAATTTATGATAACCAGTGTACTTTAATATTGTAAGACTTAACAAATAGAAGGAAATTTAAAAAATGAACTTATTGTTTAAATTGAAGCGTTCTATAATTAAACGAATAAGAATATTTGTTGTTCACAATTTAACTCAAAAGTTATCTTTTTATTGAAGCTTGGATTTAATAAATCATACAAAATTAAAAATGATTAAAAAGAGGTATAAGTTTATTATTTCATTCCACACTTTTAAAAGTTCTATAACAAAGTCATCGGCACGTTTTTTTTAAAAAAAAGCGTCCTTTTAAATTTGGCTTCTAAACAATTTTGAAAATATTTACAACATTTGTTATAATAGCAGTTCTAATTTTTTAAAGGAAAATGTTTTGTTTTACCTTTATTACATTATTTTTTATAAATATATTATTTAGGAGAAAATTTCCTCAAAAATTTAATTTTCGTTCTTAACGCATAATACGCTTTATGACAACTTATATTTTGCATTTCTGGTTAGTTTAGCTTAAAATGATTAAATTTATTAAAAAGTAGTTAAATTTGCAAATTTCTGTAAAAATATTTCCATAAATATAAACTGTGTCTGTAGCATTAAAGGTAAAAAAGATTGACATTCTGTCAACCTGCATACTTTCGTTCAAAATGAAAGCTATCAAATTTTTTAAGAAATGGCTTCCTTTTGCTTGTTTTAGATTCAAGCTTCAGAGAACTTTGAAATGATCTTATTCTGCCTGATGGTTTCATTTTATACTTTGGGTAGAAATATTTTATCATTCTTTTTTCCTTTTTCATTTCGATATTTTTGAAACTACGATTTAGATAGTTCATACTCTTGAGGATGTGAAAATATTTAACTTAAACACAGGACTCTGAAGAACGCAGCATCTGCACATTTTTATCTTTAAGTTAATGAATAAGAATTACGTCTTCCTTTCATGGTATCAAAATTTCTTAAGACAAATATTTATTGTAATTTGTCCTTTTCGTTTGTGATTTGTGCTAAAGTTTTGTTTCATAAAAATAAACTGGATTTAATTTCTTTAAAAAATAATTTACAACTTGAGAAGTTTCACTGATTATTCACAATTGAGATAAATTCTGCTGGACATGCAAGATGAACTATGTAAGACAGTACATCAAAATCTAATTTATTATACAAAAATAGTATGGAATGTAAAAATATTTAGTAAACACATGCCATAAAATCGTGCAGAATCTATATCCACTAAATTCAGAAGCATTTAATGAAATAATCAATAAAATAAACTAATAAATTTATTTGATGTAGAGGAAAAACTTTATAAAATTAAGCTTACAGCAAGTCTCAAAATTACATAAAAAGTTTACAGCCAGATAAAATAATTGAATTCCTTAATGATCTTTCGTTTTCTTTTTATAATGGGCAAGAGTAGTGAAGTACCAACTTGAAAGATGGAACCAACAGATGATAACGGTGAATAGAGCAATTTCTACAAGTAAACCATTGAATATATAACGACTTTTTTATTAGTTATGAATTACAAAGAAGTGATTATGTTCAGTAGCTACCTGAACAACAATTAATACTGTGACATGCATCTAAGGGAAAAAGAAGGATTTTATAGATTTCTTGAGATAAGTGAGTCGATGCTGATACCACGCGTTACTGATAATCTAGTGCAATAGCGGTATATATTGTCTAGCCGTTTGCCAATAATTGACTACTTGTTTTTAGGATAAGTAGAGGGCCGAAACAAGAGTAATCGTGGGTAATGAGAAGTTTTTGAGCGTAAACAATAGATAAGAAAATATTACGAATGTACAGAACTAAAACAAATTCAGTACTAAAATTCAAGATTAAACTAATACAGTGGTGCAAAAAGTCTGAGAACAATTTTAGCGAATTTTTCATTGATCCTATTCAAGTAAAGAAAAATGTATGAAAACATACCTAAGACTATCACACTTAAAAATGACAATAAAAATTGTTCATAATCATGATCTGTCCGTATGAAAGGATAAGGGATCAAAAATGATGTAGCAAAATGGCACGTTTGGAAGGTTTCAAATGGGGAAACATTTTACGTGACTCACCACAGCCAGCAATGCAGTTCTCACAGAGAACTCTCATGCTGTTAACGAGGTTTTGGGACAATATATTCCACTTCTCCTCCAAGATAGTTCTTATCTCCAGGAGTGTTTTGGGAAAAAGCTGCGTAACTGCACTTGTTTTTCCAAGGATGCTCCAAATATGCCCGATGGAGTTCAAGTCTAAATATCTAGCTAGGCACTCTATGTTCTGAATTTCCCCAATCTTAAGGTATTTGCCAACAAGCCGAACTCTGTGTGACAGAGCATTATCTTTAATAAATAGGAACGTGGCCATAACTATCTATTTAAAAAGTCTACCTCGGCTTCCCCATTTCAAGAATTCAGAAAATAAAGTTGCTTTCCAGAAAGATTGTTAGCTCTGAGAATCCGTCTAACATCACGGCTTTTCAGATTCTAATACCGTTACCTTCACAGCGGTCCACTATAAATAGACAAAATATTATAAAGTATTCATGTATTACAATTACATCCATTTAAAATTTTTGTTCTATCTATTATATATAAGTAATTGTGTATGTATGTGTGTATGAATTGACTTTATTTCCCTCTATGATTTCCTTACTAGCTTTATATATAGATTCTATTTTTATTTAAAATATATTCTGAGTATTAAAACTTTAACAGCAGTCTTTAAGTATTATAGAAACATAAAAGAGTATATATAAAAATTTTTTTCTCATAAAATTATCTTTATTTCCAGTTATCTCCTTGAATTTTTAACATTCAACGGAATTACTTTCATTCTATTAAAAAGTTGTTACAGCATTTTCTAAGTAACAAAAGATAATTCCTACTAGAGATTTAATCTAAGTTGCTTATAAATAATAATTAAGGATAAGAAGTTGCTTTTTTAAGTACACATCAATAAATGTACACTGAATTAAAAGTATTAGTAAGTAGCATCTTGTTTTGATGTTTAGATGGTACCATTACAGCCTTATAACATTCATTTTAATCTTGCTAGAATTTATTCAAATTCAAAAATTCTAAAGCTGAGTAGAATATCATACGCAATTTTCTATATAAAAATTTAATTATTATTTGGGTTAATTTTATTTGGGAAGCGATATTTAAGAAGTTTTGAAGATTAATAGATTTGTATAGAAATCTCTTTTTTAAATTCTTACTCTAATTATTCATTTAGTAGGGATTTAAGTTAAGAAACTTAATAAAATAAATATATTATACTAGGGAAATATACAAAAGCTTAATTATCATTTCTTTAATACAATTGGAAACTATTACAAACGGAAATAAAGAGCTATTGATGAAGAAAATGAAGTAAAAATTCTGATATATATGTTAGTAATATAATAATAGTAATGATATCTTACGTATTACTTAATACAACTTTAAAGTGCCCCTTTTATTGAATGTTTAATTTTACATATTCTATAATTATTTTACTAATGATTATTTTAGAGATTACTAATTCTAATGTTGAAGAAATTAAGCTTTAAAAAAAGCTACTTAAATAACACTTAAGAATGAATCAAAAGTTTAAATAATATTTTTAACATTAAATTAATGTGTCTGTGGAAATAGATTTAAAAAAAATGCGCGTCAATATAGGATATAGTTTTACCAAATCCATTTTAATTTTTTTAAAGTAATTAAAATATTTTTTCCTTGTCTTTTTTAGATTTGTACTAGCTTTGTACAAATTTGTACTAGATTGGTACACTCGTTCTTCGCACCGGTGAATTGAAAAGTTAAATAATATATATTGGAGGATAAAGAAGTTTTTAATGAGTTAATTTTTCGTGAATTGCAAATTAAACAAAAAAAATCTTTTTGCATGTCTCAGTTGAACAAAAAACCTTATTTGTTAATATTTAAGTCTGAAGGTCTAATAGCTGATAAAAATGATTTTTTTATTTATAACGCCTTGTAACTCTCTTGAGGGTCAATTTTTGAAAACAACTTCATAAGCTAATCTCTGATCAGCAAAAGTAACCCGTTGTTACAAATTTTGTGTAGTGAACGTTTAAAACAGTATAAGTAATTTATATCTGGATATGTAATACGTTAATATTACTTTCTGTTTCTATTTATTTTGTTAAAATTATAATAATCGCAAGTAACACCGTTCTTTATATTATAATGACGATTCAGTGGAAACATAGTGAAATGCTGGTGATAGAGCCAAGTTGGCATCATTTTTGGCAACCACTTTGGCAACTTGGTGATTGATTGAACGGTGCAGAAGTTGCTTGGCTGTAGCGCCACCTGGCTGGGAGCTACAGTAAAGAAGATAGCAAGAAACCTTCTCTGCAAAAAATACATATAGATGCCAATTTTCATAGTGATTGGTTGAACAGTGTTGGAGTGAAGCGATTTCATATATACAAACATCCATTTGTTTTTATATAGATTTGAAATTGTTTATTGTTTAAATATTTTTTAAGAAAAGACATAGCAATTTTTTTTACAAAATTTTAAGGTTAAATACAAATAGAAGACGGTTTTCTGAAAAAAAAATATATTAAGGAACTATCTATAATTATTTAATGAGTCTACGCAACAATTTTTTAAATTTTATGAAACATATGAAATGATCTTTCAACATCGTTTCTATGCAATTTGTTGCATACTGTACAAGAGGGTACTGCCTTCCAGTGCACTCAAACTCGGCAAGCTTCACTAATTTTAGTCACTTTCTTTCTGGGTCATTACACAACCCACAATGATTTTGTTTTTTCTCAAACCAGTTTTAGAGCTTACAGGACTGTATTCAATTCATTTTATTTTCAGAAGCGCTGATGGATATTGTTGTATTTAAGTTTCAATCCCAAAATTTAAAGGAATAAAATCATTAATATAGATATAGAACCAACTAAATTTTAAAATTAAAACATTATGGTTTACCTTGACATGACTAAACACAATGTATTTTTTCGTTTGGGCTGGAAATTAACTTAAAATGAAATGCTGGTACTTAAAATTTATAATGAGGTATAATTGTAAAATAACAAAATTTGTGAGATTATGAATTTAATTAAAGCTTATGTTGCTCTGGAAAAGAAGCTTGGAAATATATTTCTATTAGAGATATATAAAAGTAATAACTGTGGTAAATTTGCCAATAATTTTAACTTTCATTTTGCTTTCGTTATTTGTTTTAAGTGCATAAAGGTTAGATATGTAACTCTTAAATAGATTAGCTTTTCTGCAAGGTTTATATATATGATGTAGGCTTTGTTAATATAATGATGATGCAAAGAATTCAAAGAATTAAGAAAATAAATAAAGGATTAGTGATTATAAATATTTTATGGAAATCATTGTTGCCCAGCAAAATGTTTGATTTTCACGTCGTTTTTCTTGTTTATGATTACTTTTACACTAGTGGCATTCGTTTGTAGCTAGATTCTATAGTAAAAAGATAAAAACACTGTGTGTGCAAGAAAATTAGGAAAATGTAAGTATATTTAAAATTAGACTTTTGTTTTTTTAATATAGTTTATTGTCCAATGGTGGGTCTGATAGCTTTTTTCTTAATCCCCTGATCATTTCATTTTATAAAAAAACTACTTTTTTATTTTCATACAATAACTACTTATATATCAACATTATAATTTTGCTAAACATTTTTTTCTTTAAGCAGAAAATTTATATAATTTTTCATTCATGAATTTTATTTCCCAAATTAAATTTTTGTTTTCTACTATACTTCGCAATGTTTTCTATTTATTATGTTTAAGTAGTGTTTTAATTACTATGCTTGCAAAATAACTGTAACAGAAAATGTTTTAGATGTGAAAGCATTTAATATATTTTTCTGTAAAAGTTTCTTACACTTGGTAAATAAAGTCCTGTAGGAAAACTTCATTGAATTTTACTGAAACTTCCTTATTTTCAGCGCGTTTTTCACATAGTGGAACAAAAGCGCTATTTGGACGCAAATTTCGTCTTCGTCTAAGTTCCATATTTTGTCGTACCTTTTTCTCAGCCAATAAGCAACCAATTGACCTCGGGTTTTCGCCATTTGGTCGCATTAGTGCCCTAGATGAGCCGTATCATATTTAAATTTTCCCATAGTTTTCCCGAATTTTCCTACAAATTTTCCTGAATTTCTCTAGTTTATAACAAAATTTTCTCAAATTTTACCTTGTAAACTTATTGTTTGAAAAAAGTTTTAAAAAAAATCTACCTGGATTTTGGAGGAAATCTTCAAAAAAAGAGGAAATATAGATTTGTGTCATTATTTCTTTTCAGCTCAATAGTAGTACATTTAGAGGAGTGGTACAGTACACACATACTACTTTCTGTTAGTAAAAAGTTCATTAGTTGCATTATTGTAAAATACAACATGTGAAAAACGCGCTAAAATTACTTGGCCATGCCAATGATTGATATTTTGTTTTAATTTGCATACATAATTTATTTAAAACAAGAATACGTCTTAAGTGCGACGGTGAAAAACCTGAACAACTGATAGAATTATCAGTCTTCATATTTTGCTAAATTTGCTTATATATACAAAGACAAAAATTATTTGACTCGTAAAATATTTGTCCTCTAAATAATAAAATATCAGGAACCAAATTGGAAAGTTAGATTAAATAATTAAGTAATGATACTAGCTGATTCAAATAAGAAAGAAATAGAAATTTTAAAATAAAGTACTAATTTTCATTATAAAAGAAATTTACTTGGAGTGTTTTTAAAGTATACGAATGAAACAACAACAATATACAAAATTTACAATATGCATATAATGCTTTTGATCTTCACAGAACTATAAGAGCTGTATTGTAAAATATGTTATTATCTATATCATCAACAGTAAATTAAAACTCTTATATTATCAAACGTGTTTCAATCTTCGAAGTACATTCAGAAACATTGCATAAGCGTATAGTATGATAGGCTCTTAAAAAGTTTAACAATTATTAAGATTTTTAAAAAAAATAGTTCCCTTTTTTCATCTATGCTTCATCCATTACTTACAAAAGATTTAAAAACAGAAGTCATCAGCACTAATTATTAATAACTATTATCTACTTTCTGTCTCTGTTAGATTAAAAGAGCGTTAAATTACAAAACAATTCAATAAAACGTAACAGGTGTTTATTTATAGTGCTGCTGCAGATATTCAAATTCTTCTAAGTAACAATGGTAGTCTAAGACTATCACGTAATTTCACAATTTTTGTTTCAACCATATTAGTATGTTACTAGAAATGATTTTTTCTGTGGATATTTTGAACACACTTCTCAAAATTCTTGGTGGAATTTGTATTTATTTTTGTAAGTTTAAATAAATTTTATAAGTTCATCCATTTTACAAATGTTAGGTAAAGCCATTTCCACTTGTCTCTCAACCAGCAGAATGGTAATCAAAACGAATAGTTTCTATACATTAATGATTTTTACTGGAAATAAACAATTGGGAGGAATTATATACATCAAAAATTCCCATAATAGCATGAAATTAACTATGACGTGTATAGAAAATTGTTCTGTTTGGATACATCTTGTATTTGCTTTGGCATTGAATCTGTTATATCAACCTATCATTGATCGAAATATTAACTGCATTCTGAATTACTAATATTGCTAAGTTTTGTACAGTTTCTACAAAATTGCTAAGTTTTGTAGAAACTGTACAAAAAACTAACAATCCCATGTGATTTTTCTGAAGAAAGTATTTCTTTTCGTTGTACATAAAGAGTTCTGAACGAATAAATTTATCCTTAATTTTATGATTAAAAACAATTTTTTTATCACTTCTTTTTCATCCTAAGAGCAGAGTTCCTAATAATATTTTTTTTGCACTACTATAACTAGGAAATTTCTTTTTTGAAAAAAAAAAAACTTTTTATCTCTCATATGAAATTTCATTTTTCGATAAAAATAGAAGAGAAATCTCCTGGAAAGATTGAATCAGATGTCTAATTGGACAAAATAACTTCAGGAAATTATTATCAATTGATACATAACAGCCGCAGACATCAAAATCACTTCATACATCATTAAAACTATTTTCCAAAGGTGAGAGTTTTCCCAATAGACGTAAGTGATGGATAGACATGTTAGGGAATTGGGTATTTAGTTCTAAAAGCAGTGGTTATAAGGAAAAAAGAAAGTGCGATGTTATGCATAGATCATGTAACAAATCTATATTTGGAGATTTACCAGTACAATGTTATGTACTGGATTGTAAGATAAAAGATTTTTTCGTTTGTAATTTGATAAACATGCGAACGTCTTTAAAATGTTATTGTTTAAACCACACAGAATGTTTTAATTTTGATGAAATACAAGATTTAATTTAATAATTCTTGATATATTTTTATTATTTTGGATTCCAATAAGTGAGGACACGTAAAATTGAATAATTCATTTGAAGAATTTTCTTTCAATAAAACTACTGCGGATATGGCGAGTAAATAATTTATAAGGAATAAAATCACTTTTAAACCAATAATTCAAGAAAAAAAATATTAAAAAAACTAAATATTTCACATTATATCACTTTTAATAATATTTAATTTTTAAGTAATTAAATTAATAAATCTCTTAAAACAAATATAGATTTATGAAGGAAAAATTCGTTTCTAGAATAAGCATTTCCAAATATAGTGAAACAAATTGCATTAAAATATATATAATTAACTTAAAGTATGAAATAAATTTATTGTCTCCAATAATGCAATACAAAAAATCATTGAGATATGTTTATGATTCCTCCTCGGAAGAAAATTAAATTTTAAGACATAAATAGTCAAAAATCACTTACACAACTTGCACCCCCTTCACACATTTTTTATTAGAAAATAAATGATTAAAAGGTGACTGTATAACCAAATAGGCTTTTTAACATAAAACCGTATGGACTTTTTTAAAATGGAAAACATTAATTTGTCTCTATTATATTCTCTATTAAAATTAAATTAAAACAAAAGTGTGAATAATGATTTTAGAGCTATAATTTTATATTTTAAACAAAAGATGAATTGAATGATGAATAAAATACTTATAAAACACAGCAGTGAGGATAACTACAAATCCCAGTCACCATGTATCTTTTATAATTCTGTCAAATATATTCGATAGCAAAATATTCGATTCTTTATAATTAGAACACTTGGAGCTATTTACCCGCCAAAAACAGTAACTACTTCATAAATGAATTTATTTGTTATATTTGTGTTGTTGATTTGATATAGCTGCAACACCCACAACCACACTTAACTCTAAAGGAGGTTTTTTTTAGGTATGTAATCCTAAGAATTGCTACACAGATTTTGAGAAAACCTTCATAATTTTTATAATGTAATTATAATGAAATAAATAATGTTTTGCAAATAGATACACTTCTCGCGATCAAAACTGCAACACCTGGAAGAAAAGCAAATACATAAGTAATACAAAAAAATGTACTGTTTCTTTTTGCATTCAATTGAATATAATAGTATGTGTATATGAAAAAAACCCCTAAAACATTAATAGTAAGAAATATTAAATCTGCGTTGTGCTTGAAATAAAAAAAAATATATGAAGTATGCAAAATTACTCAATAATTCTTTTACCGGCTATTTTATGATTTGTTATTATTTTTGTTGGAAATGATTCATATAAGAAAATAAGCTGATGCCATGTCGATATGTTATGATATATTTATATTTTTTTACTTAAAAGTATATGGAAAGTAGGATTATAACAAGAATCTAATGACATTAATTTTTGATTTCATTCTACATAGGGCTAATTTTATTTCATTCTTTAATTGAACAGAAGTTATTCAGAATAATGAAGAAATAGTTTACTTTTAATTAATAATAACAAATTTATACTGATAAGCCGATTTAAAAATAAATAAATTTTGGTAGAAGGAAAAATATTAAAGATGTCAAATATTCCTTTACTTTCTTTATTTTTAATGAAATAACGGTTTTAAGTGGTATATACTGTATTTCTTCGAATCTAAGCCGTTTTTAATTTTAATCCTCACCCCCATTTCTCTATACGTTTTTGAGAAAAAATTTAAAAAAATGTGTAAAAAGTTCTTCAATATCCGATACTTAATAAATTTTAAAATATTTCAAAGAAAAATAATAAGAAGCTAATAATATTAATTTATTTGATCAGTATTGAAAACGTTCAATTACATCCTAAATATATAATTACTCTAACCGTCAGTATTGCGTTTCGAAAATGATTCGTCATTCCCATTGTCACAGCTGACTTCGGAATGGGTGTTGGCGTCACCAATTTCTCACACAGAGTCAGTCTTCTGCTGCGGCATTCAGTGAATTTGTTATACATAATTTTTTTTAAAAGAATGTATTATAGAAGAATGTAAAAGAATTACTAAACACTGATGTACCTTTAATGCAAACATCATATTTTGTTTACACCATCACCGTATATTTGTTTTATCCGTGTCAAATTTTCAGTGGCCGCTGCACTGCCTATATTTTTTTCTGCATATAAAATTGCTCCCGTTTCATACTGTTAGGTAGACTGAAGGCTAGAGATAAACTGCGTAAAGGGTTCCCCATGCAAGTGGTCAGAATGGACCTTTACATTTTTACTTTTGTTAGGGGCTGAAAATCAATTTCCTCCATCCAAAAAAATGTTTTGTCACACACGATTTTCAGTAGCATTAACACTAGAAAAAAGTGCGCCTTAGATTTGATTAAATACGGTATTTTCATTCAAATTTTGATTACTACTTAAATATCAACGAATAAGTTTAAGTATTAGATAAAAAAAATCAGCTGTAATGTGTAGAATCATTAAGTTCATAACATAAATGAAAATATCCAATTGGTACTCCATACAATGATTTTTATAAGCTTTATACAAAATTTACAGAGAGATACAAAGCCACTAAATGTTATAAACTATGAATACATACACTCTGACGTTATGATTTGGAATTTAAACGGGAATAGAATTCTCAAAAGAGCCGAAATGCAAATGGTGAATGGATGTGTTTGATGGTAGCTATTATGCTAAATTTATCAGAGTGGTTCATGTAGTGAGTACTTTTGGTGTTTCTGACATAAATCAATTCGAATGGAAGATGGGTTTTAGTTTAGAGAACAGTGGCAAAGCATTTCAATCTTTTATTCCCATTGCACATTGCATTTAAACATAATAAAAAATGCTTTGGAGACATTTTGCATCAAATACGAAATTGTTGTTTTTATAGTATTCTCCCATAAAAATTGTTTTTACATGTTGTCATTGCATATTTTATCCAAAAAACGAAAAGAAAAAACAATTTTCCAAACAGTGGGATATAAAATAAAGGTTTTTCTCAGGGGAAAAATGTCATCAAAAATTTAATGCTCAAAAATCAGGATGATCATTAACCCGTTCAAGGCAATTATCACATATATGTGATCACGCGTTTTTTTCTCCAGGGCACACCGTATCAAATATGTGATTGCGCTTTCCCTGCTCTAAGACCTATGGTGTGATTTAAGTTTGGAACGCTTTTAGACAATTTTTTTGCGTTCGTTTTTAAACAATTAACAAAACATAATGGTTAAAATCCGTTTTTTTATCGAATAAATTTTCACAAAACATTGAACTTTAATATGTGCTTTCGGCTACGAGTTTTTCTTAATTAGACCCGGGATATTTATGAATGCAAACAACTTCACATGTTTAACCTTTTCGAGAGAATCGCCCGGTCCCATGCGTGCGTATACTTTGGGAAAGTGCGGGCCGTGGGAAACGTTTCTTTCTCCGACCGATGGTCCTGAAGGGGCTAAATGTATTTATGACAGTGAATAACTATACTATATAAAAATATTTTATATTTACATTATTTAACTCTCAACACTTATTTTTATGTCGTCTATTTCAACACGTATTTCTGTAGTATCTCTGTAATCTATTTTTTATGAGAATTATTATTGTTATGAGAAATATTATAGTGTATGCTTAATTTCCAATTAATATTATGTTTTATTCATCTATTTAAGAATACAGAGGAGTTTCAATGCATTTTAACTTGATACAAAAAAAAAAAACAATTGCTATTGTAAAATTCGAGAAGTTTTTGAAAAAAACAGACATATCTATTTTATTTATATACATATAACTTTCAAAACAAATATGCTACCAGAATATATTAATATGAAGGTATTTAGACTTTTAATTGAACATATTGACTATTTTACATTTTATCTTTTAATGTTTGGACATTCTTAATACAAAAAATGGGTATTAACTACGTTATCATTTTATATGAGAAAAAAAAGGAATAGTATATTACCGAGAAATTCATTTCTGGTGGCTTCCTTAGGGATTTTCTTACGAAACGGCGAAGAATAGAATTACGTAATTACATAGTTAATGTGTGTGGGGAAGAAAAGAAGAGTCGCGCTTGGATAAGAAATAACGGCACCAAGAACTGATAAAAGAGACTTCCTCTAACCAACAACTCTTATCTAAGGCGCAATGACTACAGATTAAGAAAAAATAAAGCAGAGAGTGAGGAAGTGTTTATTAACGTAGCTTTATATTAAGTAGCATGAGAGGTATTGGCGATGGATTTCGTAATTTACAACTGCGCTCAAGTGACAAGGACATCACTAGATCTGGAACCCAGTACTTCTAACTTCTACACCACACCAACGTGAACACTGAGCCACGGCAAATTTATCGTGGGCCAATCCCTTTACACGGCGAGTCTTCAGTGGTATTAGGACTGGAAACTAGGACTGAACAACGCCTCCGAGGTAATGATTACGACTAAAAGGCTACCTCGACCACAGTATGCTGTGTAAATAGGAAATCTGATGTTTTTTTTATTTTTTTGCTATAGAAGACTTTTGTGGAGTAATTTCTTATATTATTATCTTTCAATTATCTTATCTTTCAATTATTTATTTATCTGAACTTCAAAGAAACTTTGCTCTCCACTCTTATTTCATTGAAAATTTTTTTCATTTGAATTATTCTTTGTTCTAAAACAAGTAAGATAATATACCTTATATTAAAGAGAAACAGTATTTATTTTCTTTAAAAAATTAGATATGACTTATAAAGAAGAGAGATTTACTCTTTTGAAGTTGAAAGAAGGTCTCTCTCTCTCTCTCTCTATAGTACTTATATACATAAGACACTCTCAAGTGAAGGAAATTATGCGATAGGAGATACTTATAGTTATTCACAGATAAATATATGGTTAGTAGATTCAACAGCAACAAACATGAATCAACTCACTGAGACTTTCACTACAAACTCTTCACCCGGTACAGGGAATTACAAAAGTATTTTAAAAGAGCTTCAAGTTGTGGAATAAAGATGCAAAACAAAATCAGTTCGAAAACTACGAGTATGAAGCAGCTACAAAAATAGTAGGAAACAAGAGCTACCTTTTTTATTATTAAATTAACATTTCAAGTTTTTTTGCAAATTTTTTTATTGAAATTGAGTTTTTAAGAGTAAGTGCCATAATATCTATTATCATATTACCAATAATGTAATATGATATTAGAAAGAATATGTAAAGAAACATTTTGCTATAAATTTCATTTGAAATGTCACCACGATATGATCGATCCCCCATGCACACTAAATACAAAAAAGATTAAAGGGAAAATGGCAGATTAAAGTTACCGTTCTAAATATTTTACAACATGAAGCAATCACTGCAAAATTAATTTTAAAATGTCCTCTCTAAAGATAAAATCCATTTATTATATAATCTTTATTAAATTATAACATTTTTTCAAACAGAACATTGAGATTAAAATCAGAACAGTGCATTTAGATTTAATTTTCAAAAATTTAGTTACACAGTCGCTATTTTTTAAATAGTAAAAAAAGAAATATTTTGTATTTACATAACTGCTATACATATTATTAAAATGCTCAAAAATGTCCCATTACATTTTCAATGCAAGGTATTTGTAGTAAAAAATTCTTCATTTATGAACATTTATAAAATATTTTAAGTGGGCATATTTTTAAAAGTTTTCAGTTAGCAGTTTTTTACTGCATTACGTTTTGTAAGCTATTCACCCTTCCAGTAGTTATACGTTTTTCTTTACAATGAAACAATTACCTAGGTTCTAAATGAATCCTAGGACATTTCTTTTAAAGAAAAAAAAGGACGCTTTATTTCAGTTCCAAAAGATTTTTTTTTGAACTCGGCAAAATAAAAACACGATAACTTAGGGCTAATGTAGAATTTAGCATCCCTCCTTCTTCCCATTTTATTGCAACGTAAATATCTTCCATACATATTTCATCATAACTTAAAAACCAGTTCTTTAAAGTTCTCTGAAAAACTTGCTATTTAGTAAAATATTGTAAGAAACATAATAGAAGTAATTTACAAATAAAACAAAAATGCAATGAAAAAGAAAGTGTTAATCTGTCTGGACTACTGCATTGCTTTTTAATCTTAATGTTATTAAATAAACTCTGTGTGAAATACTACTGAATTTTTACTTTTTGTAATAGTTACTCTTTAAAGTTGCGACTTAATTATTTAACTCTCTTGGGCATTGAAGCTCATTTTTCTTCAGAGTTATCTCGTCTCATATTTGACTTTGAAATTAGGGAAATATTCACGGAAGAATATGACAGTGTTGCAGTGACGTGAAAGAACATTGTATCCTCAAGAAAAACAAGGTTATGAGTTGTATAATTTTAGTTCAAAAAAATATAGAAATTTAATTTTTTTTCTCTTTATTTCTAAGGTTTTAATTTTTCCTTTCCAGTCGTTTAATAATTGCTTTTTTAGCAACATCCGTCAATTATTTGCTTCATTCGTAATTTGGTTGATTATGGACTATTCCATGGGAACCTAAATTATTTGTTTTAGATGGTGTTTTTGATTATAGTTCACGGTAATTAAATTTTTTTAGTATTGTATTTCATCTAATACTCTATATTAGATGCATCACAAAGTTGTTAGATAGTATTACATACATTCTTCATGTAATTCTAATATAATTTTTTCCTTTCAAAGGATTAATAATATATTTTATTTACACTCATGTCCATAAATTAAGGATAATTCAGAATCACACAGAAATTGAACTCTAAAATAAAAATTTCAACTGTAGAATTTTCACACACATCTTGAAGTAGAATATGCAAATCACAGGAAACCACCAGATGGCGCGGATAGTACGTCACAATGACGAGAGTGTAAGAGAGGGGTGTATAAGGAATGGTGGCAAAGAAGTAAAATTGTTCACAAGCGCTTTAAAAGCCTTTCAGTGCAATAACCGCATAATTATGGCACACAGAAAGCATTTGGATGATTTTTTTCGTGGTAGAATTATCGGACGACTGGAATGTGGATGTACCCAGCTGGAAGTATCCGAGGAACTTGGAATCGCCCAGAGTGTCATCTCCAGGCTTTGGCAACGATTCCAAGATGATGGTAATGTGAGTAGATGTTACAGCACAGGTCACCCCCGAGTTACAACGCCAAATGAGGACCGGTATTTGGCAGTTACTGCCAAAAGAAACAGACGGAGCACAGCATCAGACCTGTCTCGTCAGCTCTCTTCAGCGTCCGGTACGACAGTTTCAACGCAGACCGTGTATAGACGCTTAGGGCACATTGGTCTATATGCTCGTAGGCCTGTCAGATGTGTTCCCCTTACCGCAACTCACTGTCGCCTGCGATTAACCTGGAGTAGAGAGCATGCATTGTGGACACCGCAACAGTGTGCAGTCTGATTCTCGCCAGACTTTCATATGGCGAGCACCAGGTACCCGTTACCACCAAGAGAACACCATTAAACGACACATTTACGGTGGTGCAGGAGGGCTCGTTTGGGGGGGAATTATTCTTGGTTCCAGAACTGACCTGCATGTTCGGAGTGTAACGATGACAGGCCACATCTATCGGGATGTCATTCTGGAACAACATGTACGTTTGTTTCGGGGCGCCATGGGTGCTGAATTTCTGTTTATGGATGACAACGCCCGTCCTCACCGTGCAAACATTGTAGACGAATGCCTTCAATCGGAGGATATAACCCGTATGGATTGGCCAGCATACTCACCGGACTTGAATCCAATAGAGCATATGTGGGATATGCTTGGCCGACGAATTGCAGCCCGTCAACCCCCTCCCACCTGTCTACCGGAACTTCGGAGGGCATTGATTGATGCGTGGTGTAATATTCCCCAAGATCAGGTTGATAATTTGATACTCAACATGCGTAGGCGTTGCAAGGCCTGTATTTCATCGTCCGGGAGACATACTCCGTATTAACCATCATACTAATCATGTTATACTGTTTTTTGTAAATAGGTTCTTTTTTGAAATTTGCTCCAGGGAGTAAAAATCGTAATTTTTATTAATTATGTCAAACATATAGCATCTTTTTTGCTCTTTACCTTTTGTTTAATAAATAGACTTTACAAATAAGTCAAATTTGTTTTGCTTCTGTCTCTTTCTTTGCCTGAACTTCATTATTCTTAATTTATGGACATGAGTGTATGATAGCATTTTGTGCATCAGTTTATCATAATTAATACTTTTTTTCTGTTTATTTGTTTCAGGATATTTCAACCATAGTTCCCATATCACTACTGCTATTACTTTTGTGTTATAATTTTTATTTATATTTGGATTCATTCATTTTTATTTACCTTTTTAGAATGCTAATTTTTTCTCTTACATTGAATTATGTGTCAATTATTCTTTATTGTGAGGCCAAATTGCAGTTCATTTAAAGCTATTTATAATCTAAACATTCATTTAAAAATATTTTTTTCATTTTTGGTTATAGTACTTAACACAGGGTTTACTCTCTTTTAACATATTATAATTGCTATAACAGCTGAATTTTATAATATTAAAACTTGATCCATGGAAATAACGGACATTTCAGCTAGTATCAAATAAATATTCGAATTTAGAATATAACAAATCAAATAAGAAACCTTGCTATGAATTAAGAAAAGCAATTCGAATTTTTAAATTCATACTTCATAAGTATTGGATTACATATTAACATTTCTTTAAAGGCAAAACTAAATTCTGAGAAATGAACAAATAATGATTTCTGTATTTTAATTAAATCTTTATCGAATGAATAATTACAAAGTAGAGAATGAAAGAGGAACCCAGTCTAGTCAGAATTTATTTCTCCGAACTGAAATGACTTCTTTTTCGAAAAAGTGTTCCTCATTCCAAGTATTCACCACTGAAATTCACTGCTTTTCCTTCTTTTCCACGAATCGGAATCTTTTCTTTCTTTTTCTGTGATTTATTCGAGGAAGAGCTTTTTGTTCTACCTTTTCTTGGTACATTAGGGTAATGAAAAAACTTTAAACTTAATCGTACGTGTAATTACAGTTTTGCGATTAGGACACGATGCATTCTAAGTACGTCGAAATATGTTTTAGATGTTTTGTAATGAAATAACGAACCAAAAACATTCATTATTTTCCACCGTTTCCATTCGTACAGATATTCTGAAGGGCTTTTATCTCATGAATCAGGTACTGTTTGATTACTTGAGTATGTATCTGAGGATCATGCCAGCTGGGTGGTTTGTCACTGGCTCTTGTAACTCAAGATTGCTTGTTCGACCCGACCCAAGTCACTGAATTTTTATGATGCAAAAAATCAACAGTGTCCATGCCGTGTGATTATGCGGCATGTTAAAGATACCTAGAGTGCCTGCTTGGCTTGGCAAAAAAGGAAGAAGTTGATCATTGTTCTTTAGTAATCTTATTCCAAGAAAACGTTATATCTTACGACTCAGTAAAGTCTCTCCTGTGATTTCTTTATAATTGAAATAAAATCTAGATTTTATTTTTTATGTTATGGGAAAAAAGGCACTTTAAAACTCTACTTGACATTTTACTTTTAGTATATTTATAACTACTAATGTTAAGTAAAAAAATTAAATTAATGTATAAATAAAATTTTACAAATCCTTCTTTGGATGGATTGATTTTATTTCAATCATTCGTCTTAAGAAAATTAGTTTTTCCAGTTGCCAGTTAGTAGTTTTTCCAAATATGGCAATAACAAGCGTAAGATTAAATGCCAAAAGAAATTGAACACTGTACCGAAATTCGATTCCTAACTATTACGATTCTACGAATATAACTTGCTTAAATAGTCTAAGAAAGAATATATTTGTATTGGGAATTTTGGAAGTTTAGTGAAAAACACATTTTTTAAATTAGGGAGAGTTATAGAAATAGATCAATTTCAGTTTCAATTAAAATTATTTAATTAATACCTCTGGAATTATTATGTACGATTTTTTTAATTGATAATAAACGGAGGGTCTATCCCAAAAGTTCTCTGAATGATTTTTTGTAGATGACAACGCTGGCTGGAGGGGTGGAGTTTTGGGCGGAAAACTTGGCGGGGGATCTAAGCTTAGAAACGAGATCAGTGTCAGTCATATGTGGGCAGTTGCTGAGGCTTGGTAACACTTTGTGCAGGATCATCACCTTTATCGATCTAAAATAAGAATAATTTTCGGAGCAGCCTTATGCAATCAAGTTGTTTCTGAAACTTGGTAAAAAAGAGGTGGAGATGCTCGAAAAGCATACGGTGAAGGGGAGATGAAACATAGCCAAACTTTCATGTGGCACAAGAGATTCTGGAAAGGTCTGGAGTCCGTTAAAGACCACGACCGCTCGGATAACTCTTTGACATCACAAACGGATGACTCGGTGCAAAAAGTGCATCAGGTGTTGGACAAGGACCGTTGAGTATGTGTTTGGATGACTGCAGAGGAGTGTGAATACCCGAAACAATCATTCATTGCATTTTAATAGAGGTTATTCAAATGAGGAATGTCTGAGTGACAATTTGATCTAGCATCATGACAACCAAATCACACCACGTACATTTTCTTAGAGTTGCTGACCAAAATGTGTGTGGAAATTATTCTCGAGCTACCGTACAGCACTATCTGGCACCAGTGGACTTCTTTTTCTTCCCAAGGATCAAAATAACCCAGAAAGGAACTCGTCATGGGATGCTGGATATGGAACCGGATTGTTCATTTTTTTCTCGACGAGGGTGCAATAGAAACTTTTTCATGGAGAGTGATGCTGCCTTAACAACTGCCCGCAGGTGACTGACACTGGTTTCGTTCCGAATATGAGATTCTCCATTAACTTTTATGCACGAAGTTCCGCCTCTCCAGCCAGCGTTGCCAACTACAAAAAATCATTCTCTGAACTTTTGGGATAGATCCTATAAAATGGATTTAGTGTAACATTAATCTGTCTCGAAATAATTTTAATTAGCAATAGAAAATACCCCAGAGTATTGAAGAACTTAAAAAAAAATTTTTTTTTGAGAACTCTGTTTCAACAATAAATTTTTGCGTAAGGAATTTTTAATCTTACATTCATACAGACGCTTACAAATAGAGAATACATTACGATTATTAAATCTTAAAACAAAATCACGCCATTGTTTTTGTTCCAATTGTTTCGTAATTGTAAGGAAAAAAAACTTTTAAGCACATTGCTTTTCATAACTTAAGTATTAATAAATGTTAAAGGAGCTTGTTTATGCTTTATTAACAAGTTCCATTTTTATACCATTTAAAAAAGTTCAAGAGTCTATCCATTTTTCTGATTATAAAAAATTGCTCAATTTGTCAAAGCATTGTCAAATTATCATAAAATCTTTTTTTTTATTGAATAATAACATCTAGTTAATATTTTAAGGAATAAACTTTATAAAACGTTACATAAGCACAATAATCTTTTTTTCTGATTTAATGGTTCTCTAATATTAATCTAATAGCATTTTTTGTATAAAGCAAGTTACTAGCAAATATTTGAAAACGATATAATTAGCGCAATAAGTTTCTTGAAAGTTGATAAAAATAGTCAAATTCTTAAATGTCGTATTTTTTTTTCGTACACAGATTACAAATATTAAGGTTTCATAAAATATAAAGCAGAAATGAAAAATGATATGCTATTATGCTTCTTTTTTAATTCAGTGCAGCACGATGAAGTTTTTCTTATTTATCACTTCCTAAAAATATCGAAATATTTTGCTCCAACAACAAAAGAGAGCTAACAAAGTTACTTTCCATTTTTTGATAACACCACTCTGGGGACGCAAATGGAATTTTTATCACACCTGACATGCCATCATGCTGTTGGAATTTATTTTAAATTTCATTTTGTAGTGAAAGGAGGCATCTTCAAATGCATTTAAATTGGTTTTTGTAGAGGAGCATAAACATATACGAGTTTCAAATAGATACGATTAAAGAATACGAGGTAGTAAGAAAGTAAAAAAAGTGGAGCGAGAATTTGATTAAATCTCGAATGTACTTGAAATAGGAAACATTTCCGAAGGAAGCTCTCAATGAAGTTTTCTGCTTTAGTAAGGATTAAATATTAAGGAGTAGTAAATTTAAAATATATTTAACGAGTTAAGCTTGTGAAATTACTCTTTTAGAATTTTTCCATTGGTATTTCACTTTTTTTTAGTTGCTCCTTATTTAGATGACTAAAATGAAACATTTTATACGCATGACAAATTGATCGAGGATACGTATTCTTTTTTGGAATTTTTAAGATGCTTTCGCATAAGTTTATATAAGGAAAATCGCTACGATATCCTTAATTTTTCTTTGAAAGTAATACTGTTAAAATGTATGTATGTTACGGCCACAAAGTCCGAAATCAGCCAGTTCGCGAAATGGCTTGGGATGATTGGCCGAAGTAGGAAGAAAGAAATCAAGAGCAGATTGTTTTATACAACTTTTAAATATGAAGTATTTATAAATGAGTACTTCTGTGTATTGTTTTTTAAGTACAATTGTATCAGAAACGAGTTTAAGGATAAGTGAAGCCTCCGAGTTAAAAATAAGCTTGCGATATTTAATAATATGATCGTACGTAATTCTGTTATCATATTAAAGCCATAATAGAAATTATTCAGTGAACGTATATGCTATAACAACGTGATAGTGTTACGATTAGATTTGCGCTTTTTAAAATGTTGAATTATATCTTGAGCAAATGCGTTGCGTATAGTGTATGAATATAAGGGCTATTTGAGTACTCAACTTGTTAACAACCTTTAAGGGGGAGAGAGACAGAGAGAGAGAGATAGTCTTTTTCTGCTCCATAGACCTAATGTTAAAGATCTCATATCC
This sequence comes from Trichonephila clavata, assembly GCA_019973975.1. Classification (NCBI taxonomy): domain Eukaryota; kingdom Metazoa; phylum Arthropoda; class Arachnida; order Araneae; family Nephilidae; genus Trichonephila; species Trichonephila clavata. The sequence continues at coordinate 26,560 of BMAO01019499.1, forward strand.
CATTGTCTCTGGAAATATTACGTCAAAAATATGAAATTTTCTGCAAAAAACATATAGCAAGTATAAGGGCCAATTAAAACAATTATGAAGGAAAAATAGTTTTGTTGTAAGCATTATTTAAAGACATTTCTTTGTTGGTGCCATCTGTCGAATTTCACCTACAACATGCCCTTATTTAAATTTTATACATAAATGTCATTATATTTATTTTATTTTATTCTTAATACTGTTTGTTCCCTTGTAAAAAAATCGTATTTCATGAAAGGATATTTTGGAAGAGAATGCAATCTGTAAAATTTAACTTTAGGTTAATGGGGCAGAAAGAATCTGACACATACACAATTATCACCCTAAAACATATCTTGGAATCAAAAGCTCTTGTGCGAGTTATCCTAGATGGCAGCGCACTGAAGTACAGATAGAACGGTCTGTGCTCGTCTCCCTCTGGGTTCAACCATGTCATTCGGGGTTTGGCCGAGGATTCCCAGCCACTTCACGAAATGGCCAACCAAAGTAGAATGTACAATATTAATTGCATATACTTTGGACTTTGGCTAAACCTCTTGGCCAAACTTCGGGCTTTGGCCATAACATATTCAAAAGAGAAAGTTTATAAGAAATGAGTTTGAAAATATTAATCACACGAAAATACAAAGGATACAAAACCCCACTACTTACTTAAGTGCACTTTTCTAGATTGATACAAAATAGTTTCCCAATTATTTACTTAAGCATATTGAATGTAGAATAATTTTATATATCATAAGTACAGTATTTTAAACTAAATATATATTTTTAGATTTATAAATTTTGATTTACTACAAGTGTTCTGTAACTTTTTAAAATATCCCTGTAAAATTTTAGAAGGTTTCTAGATTATTCTCGAGTGGATTAGGATGTATTCGAAATAGGGTCATAAAAATGAAAAATGAAATGCAAACAAACTGTAACAACAATTAACATAAAAATTATATCTTCCCAGAATTTTTTTCAAAAAGTAATATGTTTTAAATAAGCAGGAATGCATTCGATATTTTTGTAAATAAGTAAAAAAGAAAAAAATGGGAATACGATTTGAAGTTAAATAATAAGGAATATAAAAAAGTATATATAAAACCAAATAGTTTTGATTGTTTTAAATTTAAGAAAAAGATTAATGAGCAAAGTAGTGATAATTAGCAAATGACAGAAGGCAAATGTGGATAGCTTTGAAAAATTTTTCTAAAAAAGTTATCAACATATGTTTAAATAAACAAATGATGGGGGAAATAAAGACAACATATTTCATTTTTAAACTGAACTTAAATTAGATTTACAAGTGGAAAATATTACTGAATTTAAAAAAATAATTTTTAAATACTAATCGATGACGAGAAAGATACTTGATCTGATATTTCACAAAAATTAAATACAATAGCAAATTGAAATTATGAAAAAAAGAGGATGGTTGACATCTAGCCGTGATAGAAGATGTGATCTTTTAAGTCTTTTTTTTTAAAGAGTAATATTTATAAATTTTGCATAGGAGGTAAAAAACTATCCTTTCAGTTCATTACAATCAATTAAATTTTTTGCTAATTTCCATTATAATACTTTTAGCAAGGATCAAATTATAGTTACTAGTGGAAAATATTACTGTAACTGCCGCTTACGTCATTACTTGGGGTAACCAAAAGTAATTAATAGAATCTCGGGGTAAATTAATATATTTAATGATACAAGATAGCACAGTTACAAAGAACAGACACTTAGACAATTACAAGACAAACATTTAGAGAAAATAAGTGAAAATAAGTAAAGTTTACATAGTCCAGGATTGGACATCGAAAATGGGGACACACGCTTGTCCAGATCCAAACTCTCTCTGACGATACTAGTGTTTCGTACAGTCACACTTCCGTTCCAAGACAATACTGTAATGGCGGCACCTACATTTCGGTCTTGGAACTATACCGTGCGTTACAGAGCCCCCCCCCCTCTGGTTCCGTTGAAGTCTCGGCTCGGAAACAGGAGGTACTCTTTTTTTGGGGGCGTCCTCTTTTCCTTAGAGGAGCTTCTTCTAAGACCAGGGTGGTCCATACACTTTTCCTACGACAGGAATCTTTGATTGCCAGGGTGGCACTTCTTCTGAGACCAGGGTGGTCCATAAACTTTTCCTATAACAGGATTCTTTGATTGCCAGGGTGGCACTTCTTCCGAGACCAGGGTGGTCTATAAACTTTTCCTATAAAAGGGTTTTTTTTATTGCCGGGTGGCACTTCATACGAGACAAGGGTGGTCTATATACTTTTCCTACGATAGGAAATTTTTGATTGCCAGGGCGACACTTCTTCTGAGACCAGGGTGGTCTATACACTTTTCTATAAGAGTCGTTGTGCTATTGGAGGGGGGCCCTCCCCCTGGTTGGAAACATGATTCAAATTTTTCCACATTGAATTAATTACAAATTTAAACTTTGATTTTTAAATTTTATATATAAACATACCAAAATTAAATTTCACAAAATATTACTGACAGAATAATAGTGCAGTATTATGTCACAAAAATAATATCTTACTTTCTTACAATATACAATTCAAAAAATTTCATGAATCACAAAAAGGAAAAATAAAAGTATTTTCGTTTTTATCATTTTTAATACATAATCAAAGTAAAAAAACTTTTTCAAAGTTTTAGCCAAGAAAAAAAAATACATATATCATAAAAATTATCAGAAAACACTTTGGAAATATTATAGTTAAACAATACTGTTGTATCTGAAAATTTCTTTACATATAAAAAAAATACTCTATACTATAATGCACACTTGATGAATGACAATAAAATTCTCTAAATTCAAATGTGATAATTAATTTACAAATCAATATTAATGAGATTAAAATAAAACAAATTCTTCAATATTAACTATCTTCTACTTTAGTACATCAAAACCAAAATAATAATATTTATATAATATTCACATTATTAATCAAAAGAAGTATCAGCAGTTAACATGAAATGCATTTATAAAACAGTTCAAATACGTTTAAATAGAAATAACGTTCATAATTTAATTCATTCACTCTGAAGTTATCAATAGTACAAACTTGTTTACACTTAGTAGAAGTACTTGAAAATATTTTCCAAAAATTTTAAATAAAAACAGAAATGTAAATACTTTATCAATAACATACAAGGTTTCAAATGTTACACAGTAATACTTCGTAATCAATCATATACTTTCAAAAGAATTATTTTTATATTAGGCATAAAAAGAACAGGCAAAAAAATTATTATCAGAATTGCAATAATTTCTTGATAACAAATCCATATACGTGTTATTAGCATAAAATTCTTAATTAAGAAGAAAATATGCACTCATAAATAAACAACCTTCAAATAGCTTTAATCAGATCAACCGATAGAATGAAAATTTCGTTTTCAAAAGATTAGGAAAACTGACAAATGACTATCAACTTTAAATTCAATTATGTTATTTTCCTGTAACACACAATATATACTACGAATAATAATAATCTTATACACACACACAATAACAGAGCCTGGTAATTTAGAATAAACAACACTTATCTGTTAACAGGTTTTCTAGACGAAAATATTCATTCGCAGGGTGCGAATCCTTTTATTGTCGGGATGACAAACACTTCCCCCCCTAAGGCTGTGGGGAAAAAAAAGCGAGAGAGAGCCGGGGTCGGGACGACGTTTAGGCGCCAATTGTAGCTGCCTCTTATTGTCCGGATGACAAACCCTTCCACCCCTAAGGCTGTGGGGGAAAAAGCGAGAGAGAGCCGGGGTCGGGCCGTCGTTTGGGCGCCAATTGTAGCTGCCACTTACGTCATTACTTGGGGTAACCAAAAGTAATTAATAGAATCTCGGGGTAAATTAATATATTTAATGACATAAGGTAGCACAGTTACAAAGAACAGACACTTAGACAATTACAAGACAAACATTTAGCGAAAATAAGTGAAAATAAGTAAAGTTTACATAGTCCAGGATTGGACATCGAAAATGGGGACACACGCTTGTCCAGATCCAAACTCTCTCTGACGATACTAGTGTTTCGTACAGTCACACTTCCGTTCCAAGACAATACTGTAATGGCGGCACCTACATTTCGGTCTTGGAACTATACGTGCGTTACATTACTGAATTTAAGAAATAATTTTTGATTACTGTTTGATGACGAAAATGATACTTGATCTGATATTTCGCAAAAATTAAATACAATAGGAAATTGAAATTTTGAAGAAAAGAAGATGGGGGTTGCCATATAGGCCACCGTAAAATGCATGATCTCTTAAGTCTTTTTTTAAGAGTAATATTGATAAATTTTGTATAGGAGGTAAAAAACTACCTTTCAAGTTCATTATAATCAATTTAACTATTTGTTGCTAATTTTCACGATAGCATTTTTAGCACAAGAATCATATCATATTCCCCAAATTGTACAGATTTTTAAAAAAATCAGCGTTCTGTTACGCTACATTTTAATACTCATCGAAGTAATAAATTTTAGCTTCATAATAGCGTCATTTCATTGAAGCAAAAAGTACATAATTATATAAGTTAATTACTAAATCTTTTTTTTGTAACTACTGAGAAAACATTGACTAATTTTGTTAGAATTGTTATTATTTTAGTTAAAATATAGAGCTTTACTGTAATGCCTTGTATTTTATAAATTTATATTTCAATTTTATTAATTGAGAAGCATATTTGTGCATGAAAATTATCTTTCTCATTTGTTTATAATAAAAAAATCACAAAAAACGCATGCGAGAATGTAAATGAATGAATTCGCTTAAGAAATTATTTAATAATTGTTTCTAATCACCACAGAATGAAAATGTACTCCTTAAAACAAGCGGATAAATTAAAATTATTCATTGATCACAGTGGCGTATACTGTGTATCATCGACTGCAGAGCTTGTTCTCAAGGTTCTTCAACTGGATATCGTAATGTCCACTCTCCACCAAAACAGTGAGGTTAAATTTCTAATAGACAGCCTCGCAGCGGCCTCGCATCTATCCCTCGGATCACCAATTTGATGCCACTGATCCGGCTACCGGAAAGCTTTTTTTCTCCAATTGCCAAGTTCCAATCACTTAGCCTGTCGCTGGTCCTCCCGCTGCCTAGCAGTCTTTCGCAGGTTTAGTCCATTCCCCTTCTCTGTTCCTTCTCATCCTTCTCTTTAGACCTTTTTAGCCTCTCTCACAGCCCCTATGATTTTTGATTGGTAGGACACGAATCTGCACACGGCACCCTCAGTCTTGGTTCCAACTACCATTGGTTCTTCTGGGACACAAGTCTATATGGACTGTGATCTTCATGTCACCGTACATCTTAAGCCATATGAAGGGCCTATAAATCGACCTGCCACTCCGACATTGAGAATACAATCCTTGATATTTCTTCCTCACAATAACTGACACTTTCTTCCATACACTTGTAGCATGACCCCATGTTAGATATTTTGAAAGAATGAATAGCCAATGAAGTATGTATGTCCTTTCTATAGTTTGTTGTGAAGAAAAGCCCTCTATGGAGATTCCGTTTGTCTCGGGAGTGAGAGAAGGAAAGAGAGATAACAAGCAACCGTCTAAGAGATGACGCTACAAAGCCAAATGACGCACTCGTTACAGTAGGTTCATAAATTAAAGCCTTTAGTTGGCCCCGATAATGATAGTCTGCTTTTCTGAAGTATTGAGAACTTTTGCCAATTTCGTAAAAAATGTTTTTCAAGTGATTGATTTCGAAAAAGAAATTCCTCTCAATTGCAAATTCCATCAAAAAATAAAACGTCTCAGAAAAAAAAAAAAAAAAAAAACTGAAAAAATATTTAATTACATAACTTTTAAATGATCAAGTTACTTAAAGTTTCTTATTATAATCATTACTGTCGTAGTTTTCGGCAAACATTCCCCAAAAATTTTCATTCTACAATTAGTTGCTACGTTAACTGCTAAAACATGCTTCAATCGTAAATACGTATTGTGCATCACAAGTTATATGCAAAATATTTTCCATTTTACTTATGATAAAAATATTCATAAAAGTGGGAACTGAGTTACACTATAACTACCATTGAATGAGCAGAAAAGATAATTTGAAGAGCGAAGTGAAGCGAGCAAAGGAGGAAATAAATACAAGGAAGTCAAAAGTGTGAATGCAAGACTAATGTCAATAATGTTATTCAAAAGGATACTTTTTACTAAAAGTCTGTATTAGTTATACAAGTTATATATAATGGAAACGGAATTTATTTGATTTCATTATTCATTTTCTGCGTGTAACTTATAACCATTTGCAACGATGAATATCAGTAACGTGATCAATAGAACTGCAACTAACTCATTTCTTATGAAGAGCATAAAATTGGAAAGAATGTCAGGAAGTCGAATGAGTTAATTTATCCGTTTAATCTGTATTGATAAAATAAAACGAAGCGTGTATTTGAATGTGCCATGCTGTGAAAATGAGAAGATTCAAAATTCTGTACGTTATGGTGGGTTGATGATTTTATAAACACTTCGCAAATACTTTTTCGAAACTTTTCTTAGATGATCTCTTAAAATATAAATTTTGTGTGACATGATTTTTTATAATTCTAAAGATTTTACATCACATGGTCTCGTTTACTTACATTTCTGAATGTGATAGTTCCTTCTTCCTGTAGTTTTTTGTAGATTGTTACGTATTTTCATCATAATTATAACAATCTTATTTATATGTCCCTTATAACAGAAAAAAGTCCCTTTTAACGAAATCAAGAGAAAAGGACGGTTGTGTTAAGGTATCCAATTACTTGCGTTTTTTTTATTTAAAAAAAATGGAGGTATGGAGATTTTTTGTTGTTTTTGGATTTGTTTAGTTCCCTTTAAAAAAAATATGGACAATAACAAATCTTAACCTCCTACGACCCTGCACTAAAAAAGAACTTGCTGCGATAATCAAAGAAAAAGGCGACCATACTATCGAATAACTTACCGCCCAAACTCAAAACCTGGCAATCGCCTGAACTAACGGCTCATCCGACTCAAATCTTGATAGAGGAGGTGCAGGTGTCTTCTTTATTTCTCCAGACAGAGAGCATGAGTGCCATAAAATTCAAGTAAGGAAAATCGCATCCAATTACACATGTGAACTCATTGCTATCAAGAGTGTTTTGGAGATTATCTTTTATAAAAGCTTCCAAGAATACAGTGACATCGTTATCTTCACAGACTAAAGATCTGCGCTGCAAACCTCCCAGAAGGGCAAGTACCAAATCAGCCACAAAATTATTCAATCCATCAACAAAATTATCACTGAAAAGAGATCCTGTACGCTACAATGGGTACCAACCACGTAAATATCTTCAGTAATGAGAAAGCCGATGGACTGCCAAAGGATCCAGAGCTTGCCATCACTCATCTAACCTCACGAACCTCATCGACGCCTATACAGATGCTAGCCGAAGGCTGTTCAACAATAATTTTAAATATTCCATCCCAGCTCTAAATAGCAACCGTACCATAGCATCAGTAATAACTAAGAACAAAGCACGTAAAATGAATGAAAATCTCAACTGGCGGACAAATAAGTTACACAAATCATTGCCCAAATTACCCTAATGTTCAACTCCACATTTCCTCAGCTGCCCAGCAATTCAAACCAGGCTTTTCATGATCAGCCCAGAAAATTTGATCTCTGATAAAGCTTGTTGAGGTTACCGAAGCTGTCGAAAACAGCTTCGGAGCGATCTAAAGCTTGTTCTTTATTAATCTTCACATCATGGAAACGCCAAAAACAACAAGAAATATAGGCTAAAATTAAAAGATAAAAACAAATTATTAATACTAAAACGGGAAAAAATGGATAAAAATTTACAAAAAGAAAGATAAACGCGGCCTATTCTGTACCAAATGTTTATGAATAAGTTTTCAATGTTTTAATTCTGATGTGTTGCTATATTGTTCATTTTTAAAATGACCTTCAAGATAAGAGATATTTTATTTTTTACAAAAATTAGAGCACGTTATATATATATATATATATATATCTTAGTTATTATATGAAATTGCTTAAAATAGCAATGATTATATTAGCATAAGGGACTATAAATTTTGTAATAAGACAGTGTTTGATAAATCTGAAGGTTAAAAAACTTCTACTGTTATACAGAACATACACAAAAAACTTCAGTTAATTATTTTTAAAATTTTTTGAGCAATCGCTCTGTCTATTTGAGTATCATAAAAAAAACACATTTCGAGTAAAACGTGTTTTAAAGTATAACGCTTAAAGTCATGTTATCTGATTTTACTAAAGCATTTGTAGTTTTTGTTCTAGTGAACGGAAAAAAATAACCTTGGTATTTTTATAAAGCTAATAAGATGCCCTATGAAATATAATTATAAGAAATTGTCATTTGCTTGCAAACTTCACAATTTTTGGGTAGTCTGATACCTTTAAACCCTAAACAACGTCACTTTAATTCCTCAACCACAATCAAGATGAGTGAGCAGTTACATTGTTGGCATTGTGCTTCCACTCGTTATTAATAAATTTGGTGATTGTACCATATTGATATATTGTAAATTCTTATCCGATTAGGAGGCAACCAACAAATCTTTATCGCTTTTTTCCAGAAGATTCGACGTTTAAATTAAAAGGCTGAAACATGTCTACTTACGAAAAGAAGTCAGAGTTCATGTGTGGATATTTCGAACAAATGCAGTTTTTCACAAATAATTTTTCACGAACTTCCTCAACTAAGATTAGTCTTCTTTATCATCATTTGAAGGGTTGTATCATTTGAATGAAAGAATTCTGACGAAATTTTCAATTTTTAACAATTATCTTGAAAGGTTTTACAAACTAAAATATAACAAATTTAATTAAAAAATTCTTTAGTTTAAAATGAAATGGTTTCAAGAACAGGGTTATAATTTTTATTCAAAATATTTGTTTTGAGATGTAATCCATATATTGACCTAAATGCTAAATTCAAAAAAATAATTTCAGTTACAATTTCCATGTTATAAAATTAAATTTTGATGTAACTATAATAAGATATAAGAAAAACTGGGTTGAGAATATATTGAGGTACATTAAATGCATTAAATGTACATTTTGAGTAGATTGCATACAAAGTACAAATTCTTATTATTTCATATTGCATATATATTTTGAGATTATTCCTTTGAATAAAGATAGATATGCATATTTTTAGAATGCAAATGGAGTAGAAAAGGTAAGTATATGTGTTTGATATTAGTCATCATAAACCGGATACATTATATTTAATAACATTCTTCAACATATAGATACTCGTAATAAGCTATAATGAAGCTTTCAAGGATGAATTTCAGCTTTGTCAATACATTTTTAAGTAAAAAATATTATATTTTGATTCAATTTATCTAGCTAGGATAGTTAAGTCATTGCTTTAAATTGCACATTATGAAACAAGAAATAAAAAAGAAAGTCACGAACACAATTCTCTGGACAAATATCATTAAAAATCAGCACAATATGATAATATTAAGATAGAAAAATGAACATAATCGATTTATTTTGAAGAAAAAAAAAAAAACAGAACGAGAAAAGTGTACAGCCAATGAAAACGAGAATTTATTATGTTTCAAAGCAGTCAATATGAAAAATAATTGGCTTTACTAGGGTTTATAGAAAGTAATAGTGCACCATGAAAAAAACTCTTAATCAAGTTTTAAGATATACACGCTTAAAAATATCGTCTTAGACATATAATTATAAAATTTCTTTTTAATTTAATTGTGATTTTCTTAAATATAAAACTTAGAAATTATACAAAGGACTTTGAAATGTTTTCCTTATTCTGTTGAAAAAATACTTATATAAAAATATATATTTCTGCTGTGCTGCTTTTGATATTGTTTAGATTTGAATTTATTTAACATTTGATTTATATCAATTTATTAAAAATCTTGTTCTAATGTAATTTAAAACAATCAACACCTACTTTCATTTATATGACATATTTTTTTTGTCTCTTCCATTTTATATAAACTTCCTTAGCTTCATACAGATTGTAGAAATATGATTTTAAAATAAATTATTAAAATTGAGAGTTTAATTTAAAGCAGATTAACATAAACAAAGCCACGCATTTTAATAAGCTATAAGTAAACATCAGAATAAAATACTTTAATTGTAATTGGTGAAGAATTTATAAGAATCAAATCCCCCCCCTTCTTTTTACTAACAGCAAGCCTCAAAGCAAGATTCCTACGCAATTTAAATCCAATTTTATCCTTATCTGTAATATACCTATGAAGAATATTAAAAAAATAATAAAATGAATAATAATAAAAATGAAACAATTAAATTACCCGTGAAAAATATCCAATGTTTTTACATTGAAAGCTCATAGATTCAGCAGTTCCTTGAAATAAAATATAGCTATACCACTGATGTTAGTATTTTTGGAAAGAAACTGCATTCTGGGAAATTCCTTCAGAACAATTCCTTCGAGAATTTTATGCGAAAAGAGCAAATAATTGTATCTAATAACTGATTTGGTAAGGGAAAGGAATTCGGATGAAAAGAATCCTGAGGATGAAAATTGATGACGCAGAAAAATGACAGAATAGACATTCTTTTATCAATAACCCTTTAATCAAGAAATTGTGTACTGATTCTGTAACTGCACACAACGTATATTTAGTCAATAGGTAAGAGGGGAAATTCTTGTGTTTGACAAGAAGATTGAATTCCATTATTCATTCAATAACTGTTTAGAAGTATTCTCATGTTATATCTAGAAGTTAATGCGAAACGCGGAATATGTTACCAACATTCAGCAAGCCGCTTAGAAAAAAAATGTTTTCTTTTGTGAAATATATTAAAAGTAAAATCGTGTTGTGTAGGTGTCTATTTAGCATGCTGTGATAAATTCTGAGGTAATACTCTTTAACATAAGTTACGTTAAATAAATTTAGGAAACGTAAATATAAAAATAGGACCATAATAGAATATGTTGTTATTAATACAAATATACAAGTAGAATTCATTGTTTTCATAACTTAAATCATTATAAAGCTTTAAGCATCTAGTTTTGGGTATTGACTGTGGAATATAACAAATATAAATTTTTAAATTGCTATAACCTTTTTCATAATTCCCCAGTTTAAAACACTAGTGATTCATCTTAACCTGAAATAATACATTTGTTGTTCGAGAATGTTCTATAATATAATATTTTTGTTAAATGTGTATAAAAGTCAAATGGAAAGATATCGAAGAAAGTGTAAAATCAGAGCTCTTTTAAAATGTTTAGTATAAAGAAATTAAGAACTTTAGAGACATGGGAATTAACAATATATCGAAATAGTATAGCTGAAATCGAGATAAATAAATAAATAATTTTGAATGTAATAATGATGAAATATTATAATTATGTGAAAAATAAGCCACTATTTATATAAAAAAATAAGGCTTGCGTCACACACACACACTGGTAATTAAAATGGAAGAATACTGAAAGAATTAGAATTAAAACTAAATCAATGGAAACTGAAAAATGACAAAAATATTGAGTCACATCTTGTGGAGATCCCCCCCCTCCAATATGACGTATGGTTACCTTGGACAAATTTGAATACGTCACACCTCAATTTCATATATTGAACAAAGAGTTGGTCAAGTCTAGTAGAATTGCATGCTACTCTTTTAAAAGTACACTTTTCAATTCCTGGAGGGTACGGGAGGGAGGAATTTGAAGTGCAGAAATTCGCCCATTAAGAAATCCTACACATGCTTAATCGGGTTCCAGTCGGGGATTTAGCTGGACAATCCATTCGAGTGATTTTTTTCTGTTTTCAAGTATTCTAAAGTATGTGATCGACAAGGACGAGCATTGACAAAAATAAGCTTACAGAACCTAAAAGCAGGCTAACTTGGGATTCCAGTACCTCGTCCACATGTCTTCGATTGATTACAGTATAAAGAAAACGCTATAACGCAGATTGAAAGATATGACACTTGGTGGGGCCGAAACCTTTAAACCGAGGTCGGAGAAACGAGATGTTTCCTGGACTGGAGAAGGTAAGTTGTTTGTTCCTTCCTCACTCCAGATCAAAACATGCCTAGAATCAGTGTTTACACTGTATATGGTATAGTCAGTAAACAATTTTTGATTGCAAAACAGGACAATGATGACAGTTTAAACGGGATCGTAGCTGGAGTAAGTGGAACAAAAAAGATTGGTTTCCTCGCATACAGACCAATTTCGCTAAGCTTTTGTGCAGCAATAGAATGGCATAGTCCATTTTCAGTGGTATATTGGTCAAAACCAAATATTTTGCGATAGATTCTTTGAGCTGACAATTTCAGAAAACGGTCTTCGAATGTATTTATTGCTCTTTGTTTCCCTTGACCACACGATCTGTCGACTAATCTGGTGCTTAGAAAGTATCTCCAAGCTCTTGTTATGACACTTTGAGGAATATTCAAATCTTGAAAATTCCATTTGAAATTGACCTCTCTCGATTCCATGAATTCTCTTTATTTACCACTTTTGAGCTTCACTTAAATGATACCTTTTATTCATAACTAATGAACACAGATCACTCTCAAAAATCACTTTAAACAACACTATCCACCGGAATTTAAACATGTGTCCATTTCGCACCCCATTTTCAACAACCGAATTTGCATATTTCCGGCACTAGCGTATGTGGGATACACAATGTTCTGTTCAATACTATTTAATTAACAATAATTGCAGTATTGGGCCATTGGTTGTAACATTAATTTAATGAGCATATTTTCTTCTTATTATCCTTTAATTTTGATGGTCAGAGTACTAACTATATATGTACTACCTACCTCATACATATATAAACTGCTATAAATAAATGAAAAATATTCAGATGAAGGAATTTGGTCTTACTATTTATAGTTTTAAAATGTAACATGCTCTTTTAAAGAATTTTTATTTCAAATTATTCGCATTACAAACGAAATTCATTATTGCAGTTTTATGTGTAATTTAATTTTAATTTTAATTTTTCATTATCTCATTGGGAAACAACCATACGCAATGTTGGAATAATAATGATTAAATTCTTTTCTAATAAAATTGCATTAATATTTTCTCCCGTGCAATTAAGAGATATTCTAATAGACCACATGGTCCTAAATTGTGGCCGAAGTGGAATTATATATTTGAAATGGCAAACATTTTTTTTTATATTTTACTCCATTTTTCCATATTTACAAAAAAGGGGAGTCCCAGAACTCTCTTGAATCAAAAAGTAGGTATTAACTACTTTAGCATTTTTTATGAAGAAAGAAGTAGTGTTGCCAAGAAATCCATTTCAAGAGAAATTCCTTAGGGATTTTCATATGAAATGGGGGAAAAAAATCCGGTAACGAGTTTTTGGAGAAAGGAGCATGAATGAATACAGACTCAAGGATGAAAAATGATGATGCAGAGGGAATGGTTCAGGGGACCTTTTTCAGCCACCAACCCTTCCGTCCAGCATAATGATGCAGTAACTGTACTGAAAAAACAGTCGATACGTAAGAGTAGAGGAAAAAAATAGAAATTTTTGCTTGTGGCAAAAAGATTGAATTTTACTATGCATTTACTCACGATTGAAAGCATTTAAACACAATCTCTATTAATACAAAATAGTGTTGATGTAATGGCATGCTCTTCGTAGTAATTAATATATCATAATATGTAATTAACTCGTTCTAGACTATTATCATTTATACACGACAGATGTCCGATAAGTTGCCCAGATGGTTGCACAGATTGCCAGATGTAATGGATATAAAAAGAACCATCAGAGACTAGACTTTTTTTAATGACTTTTGTACTTATAGAAATGAATACTTGAAGAAATAATTATGTAATTTAAAAAAAATTATTTTATATATATATATATATATATATATACAATATGTTCTAATTTAAAAATTAGAAAGAAAAGTGAGACAATGCGTATCATATTATTTAAAAGTAACATGTACACAATTTAATAGTTATCTTGATAATTTTTGCGGTTTATAATTAAGGTCGTATTGTAGCTTTAGTCCATCTAAGTATGTTATTGTCGCCCATCCCGTATAGTGGTCAGTGACGCTGTCTGCGATGCCGTAGAGCCTGTGTTCGAATCCCGGAGAAGGCATGGATGTTTGTGTTGTAATCTTTCTTTCCTTGTGATGTGTGATTCACGCTTACTTATATGTACCTGTGTAATACTTTGTGGTGCACGGGGTTATAAATGTTATCAATTAAGAAAATTATATTATTATTGCATTCACAATACTTTGTTATTGTATGGGGAGGACGCGATGAAAATTATTTTTGAAAACTGGGTAGCAAATATTTTAAGTCTGAGAAGCCTTGTATTATTGCAGTATACAAGCATCGGTAGTGTCACGTGTAAGGGATATATAAAGACAGAGCAGGTGAAATATATATATATATATATATATGTATATATATATGGAAGAAATTTATATAAAATATAGAACATAACAGGGATATATATATATATATATATATATATATTTGATAATTCTAAATATGTCTCTTGCATTTTTGTGTTTAGAAGCTTCAGAATGCCCCGGCAAAGAATGTGGAAATCAATTTAATACGTGCCTGAATTTGACATATAAAGAAATGGGATTTATAGAGTTTGCGGATCATATTCCTAAAGCTCAAGTTGGATGAAATTAAGACCCTGTGATATGTTTTCGGAATATAGTATATAGCAGGCAGTAGGAGGAATGGATCAAACGATGAAAAGTTGGCACCAGCAATGTCATACAACTAAACATAATCAGATATATTATGCTCATGACAATGAGGAATCACATTGTAACAGCGAAAATTCTAACGCAAAAACAAGGGTTTCTTTTATAGCAATGTATGTAGCTGATCTCCTTCAACGATGCTTGAAATTTCAACAAGCACATGTGCATATATCTCCAATAGTGCATTACACATTGAATGCAGACAAATGAATGGGGCATTGCTTACTGAGAAAAATCACAATTCTTCGTATAGAATCACGATGGCCTCATCTGATCACCCGAGTTCACGTGATTCTTTTTTTATACACCTCTTTAAAGCAGTGTTGGATTAAACAACGTAGAAACCCCTAAGCAATCGAATTCTCGGGATCCTGTAGCCTAATAACTTAATCACACAGAATTTTAAGAATATTTTTCATTGCACAAATAAAATAAAAAATTATCAGCAAATTAAAAAAATACAAATGAACAAAAAATATTTATTATAATCTGTAACAAAACAATAACTAGCTCTTGCAATAAAAAATAACTAAATATTTGTTTTTCTCAATTTTTTTAATGAGAGCTCATTTAGAACATCTTGGAAATCGATGTTCTGCAAAACGTATTCAGTGGCCAAAATAAGAATTGAGATCAGTCTTTCTTGTATTATTGAAGATCGATGACAGTTTTTATCATCTTTAATTTTGAAAAGATTAGTTCCTCAGGAACATTTGTGATAATAAGACAATTGTATATTTGTAATGCTATCATAACACTCGGAAACGTTGATTGCAGCAAGTTTTTGAAAATAAGTTCGTGCGATCGCAATGTTAGTACCGTTTCATCATTTTTAAAATCTTCTGTTTGGAATACAAAATGTTTAAAATGAATAACGTCGCCTGCGAATTCGAATTCAATGTTCCCAGGCTAATGTTCACTAAATATTTGGACAGCGTTTTTAATTTCTGAATTTTTCCTTAGTGGGAAATCAACAAGGAACACAAATAGAAAAGATATTTTGCTATTTTCTTCTAAATGACAGAAAAGTTCTTCATATAAATTGTATAATATAGGTAGATGTTTCAATTTTGAATTTTTCATTTCCTTGAAGTACAACATTTTTTGCATCACCGTCATCATAATGTCGTCTTCTTATGCGCACACATCTACATTCATCCGTGCATTGTGAATCTATTTTTTCACATTTGCTTTTCTTTTATATTCATAGAACATTTTTCTTTGCAAATTTGAAAAATTCAGCAATAATTTCAGAAGATTATAACGTTTTTAATTTCTTTTGTAAATATTTATTTATTTTATTGATCCGGTGTAAGACAATAGGCTGAAACCTGCCAAGAAAATATTATCTTTTAAAAGACGTTTAGCTTCAAAAATTACTTGTTGCTCTTGAGTTATATCTTCAACAATGACCTGTAAATTTTTCTGGAAGCTCCTATAACCTTTGGATAAAGGCATAGTAGCATCAGGTCTGGCACACCATCTTGTGTCATTTACTCTTTATACAACTAGTTCAGATTCTTTGCTGTCCTCAACATATTGCAACATAATCACCTAAAACAGCGTTTCTCAAACTGTGGGCGCCCCCCCTCGGGGTCCTATCAACTCTTCAAGGGGGCACCAGCATATTGAAAAGAAGAAAACAAAATATTATTTAAAAAAAGATTAATTTTTTGAAAGTAAACAAACAAAATACATTCTGACATAATAAAAAATAAAATACACATTTAAACTGATATATTACACTTATAAAGCCATTAGTGCTACGCAATGTATCTTATACTTAATTTAACAATACGAAGTTGAGAAAAAAGTTTAGAAATTACCAGTGCCCGTGGGATTGTCATATATAAAATTATATTAAAAAATTAACACTTATCTTGTTAATTTGTACGGTTTATAATGAATCCCTTAACTGCCGATTAAAAGTTACGCGATTCGCTTTCCAATGCCAACATTTTCCACGAAGGTTCACGCACGCGTTGTATTGGGGGTGGGGGGAATATAGAAATAAATAATTTGAAATAAGTAAATCCTTCATAAAAATGGTCGAAGTCCTTTTATTGCAATCCAAAGTCTTGGAATAAGTTTATGGATAGCAGTGCACAGAAAAGATCGTACTTTGGAATGACGTATATATACATCCGGGAAATTAACGCAATGGCTGAGCGAGACGATTATATACGTCGGTGGCACTTAGTAGATTAAATCGTGTCCTATTTTTGCGTCAAAGTTTAGTATTATTGAATTTAATATATTGTTATTATATAAGGGGGCGAAGAAATTATGATGGAATATTGGGTCGGGAATGTTAAGACTGAGAAGCACTGACCTAACAGTGCGTCGATACTGAGAAAAAGTTGTACGTTGCTTGTAGAAGCTCAACTAAATATAGCGGGTGTGCTGAGGATGGAATGTAGTGTGCAACCTAGTTTATCTTTAAAATATGAGCTTGAAAACCATTATAGCATACATACATATTTGCTGCAATATCATAAGATTGCCTCCTTAAATTCTTATTTCAATGCTGCAAGGTCAAAACAGTACTGGCAAGCGCTTCTCAATCGAGACATTTCTGCCACTTGACCATCAGATACTCTCACATATCTAAGCCCTACTGTCAAATGATTCGTATGAGATACATCTGGTGTAGAATCAACGCTCAGAGAAAAGTACTTTGCTTCCTGGATGTCCTTTACAATATTTTTTCCCTCAACTTTATTTTCCATTACTTCAATTATTTCTTCGCATATTGTAAACGACAAATAAGAAGGTATTCCTCAACCTTTATTGCCGTATCTAGCAATATGTGAATTGAGAAAAGGGTCATACACCGCGATTAGCTCTAATGTTCGTAAGTAGTTGCTATTATGTTGAGAAACAAAATAAATTGTACATAACTGCAAAACACTAATCCACGTAATGAGAAATTTGATTACTGACACTACTCTCTGCAGAACTTTAATCCTATATATTCTTGTTCTTTATTAAATTGATTTTCCAAAGAACTGTTAATTCAATTATGCGTACGCCTTCTACAAATAAGTGTCTGTACACATTCTCTATGAGTTGATCTGTCTTTTACATTTAATTATTTGAAATGTACTCATTAAAATAATGCATTCTTCATTCTTTGCATTTTCATTCTTCGTGCCGCTTCTTCCAGTCAGAACTCTAAAAAAATTGGGTTTGACAAATAGTTGTTTCACTAAATAGGACGCATGAAAAATAATATACATTTCCTGTGTATAGCGAATACATGAGCCATTCTGTTTTGATTACTTCACCACTTACATGTTTTTGAAACATCATCAAGAGTGAAAATTGTCTTTCACAATCATCATATTATCTGAATTAAGCTGAAACTCTTTGTCAAAATGTTGACAATCCACAGAATTTCTTTTAAACCAGAAATTTCGTAAGTATTCGTTAATATTTCGCCATAATCTAATAAAATTTTGATATACTGTTCCAAGATGGTTTCTGTTTTGAATATCTAACTGAACATTCGAATCAGCTTGAATGTCATCTTGCACATTTGAACTTTATCTTCCTCTTCTAAAATTTTTCGTGGTGTAGGATCTACTGCCATAATTTCAGCTGTAAACTTACATGAAAAAGTATCAAGCAGATTTTCCGTTGATGTTCTACGAGCGAAGCCAAGTTGAAAAAAAATTATATGTTTTATTCATTTGTTCAGCAAGCTTGTTTGATTTCTCTTTTCCATTTATGTGCCCCTCTTAGATACCTTTTCTTTATTAAGTTCGACATTTAGAGAAACAAAAATCTACAAAAAATGAATTCTTTATATAAGTTTCACCCAAAAGTAAGTAATAGCCTAGAGTCCAGAACAAGATTCTCACTTCCTTATGGGTGTCAACTTTTTTCGAATTTTATTATAACTAGGCCTAATGCAAACATTAGAAATATATCTTTATATAATTTACTTTAAAAATATCACATTATTATTTTTTTGCAGCTTCAACTGTCTTATATTATAAACTGAACTAACTAATAAAATAACTTAATCTAAATTAAGTCTTTTGATTATAAGCCAATTTCAGGAAAAGGAAAGTTAAATAACCTACCATAATGTTCTGTACTCTGTATGCAATCAAACATCCAAAGTCTGGACGAAGTCTGTGAAGCATCTACCCATCAGTAGGTGTTAATTGGATACAAGATTATGTTTACGTCACAAAATTGCGCTCTTGACATCACAGACTTCACCCAGTTGTTTTTGGAGCATTAACAGAAAACGCTAAGCCCCTAAAAAGCGTAGGGCCCATAGGCATTTGCCTACTCCGCCTAATGAGTAATTCAGCACTGCTATAAAAATTCATCAACTGGTGTTATTATTTCAGGTGTCATTGGGATTCTACTTTCGAGCCCACAAAAGGCATAATGATACCCCAACACATGCATACAGCCATCACTTCATTTCTGTAGTTTAATAGTCATTAATGGTTCTTTCCCATTTTTTTATTGAGAACATTTATAGCCCCGTGCACCACACACCGGGCTTACTTAGATGTAAGTGTGAAGCACACATCACAAAGGAAAGAAGGAATACAACACAAACATCCATGCCTTCTCCGGGATCCGAACCCAGGCCCTACGGCACCGCGGTCAGGGTCACTAAACACTATGTCGGATGGGTGGCGTCCTTTACCTTTAAGGCTCATTTATTGTATTCTAAAAGGTAATTTGAGAGCTTTGATAGCAAAATAATAATAATAATAATTTTTTAATTTCAATTTAAATTAAGTTACAGAGTTGTTTTAGCCTACCCATTTTTTCGATTTATTGCCTATTGAAAATGATTAGCTTTTGATTGACCCAGCGTATACCACTGAGTATGCTTATAAGATGCAGATGAACTTGACAGTGCGTATCGATATTGTATGTAAGGACAGATAAGAAATACATCCGAAGCCTATTTCTTTCAATGTTAAGGCGTATCGTGTAAGATATTGCCAACCGTAATGATTACTCAAAATATTGATTTCTTTTTATTCCATTTTACGTATGTCACTGTTATTTGAATTATTTCATTTTATTATTTTATCTACTCATTCAATATATTTGGATTGATTTGATTCTTGTCGTATTGTATTTTAGAGGATCAGTAGTGCATTAACATTTATCTTTTCTGGTTTTTTTGTTATTGAAATAAAACATATTAGTAAGTGAAATAGAATCGCAGTAAAATAATTGCATTATTAATATTTAGAGAAATAAAATTCAATTATTATTTTTTATTTTTGTCTAGTTTTAATATGCTTATTTTTTGTTAAAAAGTATTATTTAAAGTTAATTTTAAAGACTGCAAAAAAAAAGGTGCATTACATATGAATGATCTGAAATAATACATTAAAATTATTATATTAATGACATTCTATGTGTTAGTTTAAAACAATTATTCTTTTGAAATTCTTTTCTATACTATATTCTAGTTAATGATATAATAAATATATCTAGTTAATGATCTAATAATTTATAAATGACAAATATTATTAGTTATGTATAGACAGGAAAAGATTACTTACTACTTAGAGAAAATTAACTTAAAAATCGCTGAAAATTTTACTTTTATTAAAGTATACAATTGACAAAGTAAAATCTGATGAGTAAATAAATGTAATCCTTTTCACTGAAGTAGTTGCTTGGATTTTATATTTATTTACAGCTCTCTTATAGGATCAATCATTATTCCAGTTTAATAAATAAAAAATTATTGATTGCTTAGGGTTGAGAAACCAGAAATAAGTATTTCACCAATTAGCTGATGGAACTTTTTATCTAGTCTTTTTCTTGGTAAAAGAACATTTCTGAAATAAAGAAATAACTGAGATAAACTTATCTCCCATTTGAAAATTTGGAATGAAACTAAAACGTACGATGAAAAAACAAAAAAGAAATTCCATTTAATTATAGAACATATTCTAGAAATAGACTAGAGAGAGAAATAATAGGCGTAAGACAATGACAATAAATCAGACATATTTCCTTGCATAAATTGTGTTAGGGCAGTACAATCCTACTTTCCAGAAAACAAATCTTTGATCTCATAAGATCTCTTTATCCTTCGAAAGCAGCGGAAATTGCGAAATCTCGTTCAGATTACGTGCTCTTGGTAAAATGACGCAGTTTCATTTACACTTTATGAGAACGATGTTGTGTGTACTCCGTTCCCTATATATAGATAATATTTACTACATCTATATACACTCATTTCCAAAAGTGATTATGTGAATGTGGAAAACTACAACGATATTTCAATGAAAACGTAGTGAAATAAAATACACTTATATATATATATATGCATACATATTTGACTTAGTTTTTTTTTACACTCACTTCCAAAAGTTAAGCACGAAGATGTAAAATGCAAAAAAATCAACAAATACTGCTTTGACTGAGACAAAATGTGGCAGTAAAGTAGCATATATATATTTATACATAAAACAAAATAAATAATTATATACAGAAATGAAAACAATATTAAATTTTTGTAAGTTATCACATAATGTCATACTGGAGACTTAAACAGAATGATGTATAAAGGGAAAATAAACAGCATAAAATGAAAAAAGGACATTAATAGGGTATGCGATCCCCCCTAATCTGTATGCAAAGTTTACACCTTCTGACCATGCTTTCAATTAGGTGGTCAACCACCGCAGAATTAAGCAATCGCTATTCTTCTTGTAGAGAAGTTTCCAGCTCAATATGAGTGGCTGGTGGTGGGAACGTGAAATACAGCACGCCGAGAGCATCCCAAAGATTTTCAATGGGATTAAGGTCTAGCGAATATGCTGGCCAGCCATACGCGCATTCCCTTCACTCTCCAGGTAGTCATCGACAATGTCAGCTCTATGGGATGTGCGTTATCGTCCATCAAAACAAAAGTAGGGCCAACTGCTGCAGCGTACAATCTCACAATGATTCTAGGACTTCATCTGATACCGGACAGCCGTCACAGAACCCGTTTAAAATGTGCAGGTCGGTGCGTATCCTAATGAAATCCCTGCCCACACCATAATGCTTCCGCCTCGGAATGCGTGATGTTCGTGATGTTTTGGGGTGATTGCGTGTTCCTTGTTTACGCCATATCCTTATATGCTTGTCATCTGGATCCAGAGAAAATCTTGACTCATCAGAAAACATGACGTTTCCCCAGTCAGACACAGTCCAATTGCCTTGTTCCCGGTACCCCTTTAATCGTATCCCTCTTGATTGGACGGATAGAGGAACGCAAACTCGAGGTACCCGGGCATACAGTTCATTCATATGTAATCTTCGGTGTACATTAGCTGCAGATATAGCCTTACCAAGGGACGCTGTAACCATAGATGTCACACATGTGGAGGTCGCTCTGCGATTACGCTTGGCTACAATAGCAATATATCGATCTTCCGCGGGGGTTGTAACCCTTGGGAGACCACCTACGGGCCTTCGGACAACTGTCTGTGGGGTTTGGAATGGTTTCCATAAACGTGAAATTACAGAATGATGAACGTCGAAGAAAAGAGCAACATCTGTGATAGACTGTCCTGCTTGAATGCGCCCCACAGCACGCCAGCGCTCAGAATCTTCCCTTCGTTTTCTGGAGGTCATAGAAACACGTATGTTTTGAAAGCAAATTGTACGAAAGTTTTAAACACCTTCTAACAGCATTTATACTCAACTTCTGTAATCATTCATAAAGCTGGCTTCTTATAAGACAGCCCTTTTTGCATATTTCTTGACATGAAAGCACGATTGGCTGTTACCTAACATATTTGCATACTTTCATCTACCTCTGCAGGAAATAGCATCCTCCTCAATTGTGATTGGCTTCCGGAAATTAGCATTTCCTCTCCGTGCTTAACTTTTGGAAGTGAGTGTATTTGAATCTATTAGATAGTTATGGCTTTTTGCTATAATTCTGATTCCAATGCTCCATGAAAACATAATTTTTCATAGTAATTAAATCAATTTCATGCTATTCCTCATAAGGAGTTTTCCAAACTTTTTCTAGTTGTTGTAGAACCTGGTTTCCCAGATTCTTTTGAATAAATCAATGATATAAAAATTCATCAAAAAAGCCTCAGAGGATTTAACAGAGATTTATGTAAATGGTACACATTTTAGTTTAATTTCTATTTCAAAATGTGATTTTAATAATAACCATGAAATAAAATCAAATTGAAATATAAATTAAAGTAAAATGTCCAGCAGTGTAAGTTAATTAATGAATTAATCAATAAAAAAATTAATTTACTCTGTGGAAAAACACATAATGCAATACTATATGTAAGCATCTAAATTACGCAGAATGCCCAAGGTAACCGAGTTCACCCGAAGAGGGCTTAGAGCTACAAACCAATCCCCCGAGAAACAACCACCCCCACATCTCATATTTATTGAAAAAAAATCAAAGTGCTTACATTTTAAACAGCAGAAGACAGTAAATTAACATATAAATTTACAGGTAACTGCACGATATAAATACGTGTTCAAAATACAAATACAAATGTACTAAATACAAATTGCGTGATATTTTCAGAGGTCACGTGGTAACGTGATGGGATATGCAAATGATTAACCTTTCAGTGCAGACGTCCACAATGGCAGTCTGTAGTGCCACCAACAAATTAGAAAAGTAAAGCGCGAATAGACTCTTGGAAGTACTGGAGATGTTTTTATCAAGCGATTTGTTTTATGCAAGAATCACCAGAGTACCTCGAAAAGAATACGGATGTTATTTGAGAGATTGGTCGAGGAAAATTCTTTTTTTTATAAAAATTGCGGATTATCCTTCCACAAATCGACAATAGACTTCTTGTAGGTTTGATGTTTAAATTGATAAATTTTTGTTTTCAATTAACATAATATTTTTCTGTTACTAAAGAAGCTCTTGGAAAATAGGAATACTTCCTAATTGTGAATTTCTGGAATTTTTAATAACATTAACATAGTTTGTTATTAAATTATTTACTTAAAACTATTTCTTCATGGACACCTTGATTTATATCATCAAACTCCGAAATACACTTCTTTCACTTTCACAATTAATACAGTATCTTAAGTGGTTATGTTGACATCAGTTAGGAAATGTTGAACCAGACACGATTATATGCAAAAAAGCCTTTTATGCTTTTTTATGTAAATCTCATACCATAGTAAAGGTTGGATTCAACGACTTCTTTAAAATTTTAAACGACATATAAATAATGTGGATCATATCTGGTCTAGTTCACAGTTACAGTTCAGAGAGCAATCTTACTTTACTTAATTTACACCTATAAAGTGTTAAATATTTTTTAAAAAACAGTTAATTTCTAAAGTCAAACATTTTTTTCCGGAAAATTAATATAATTGTAACACTATCGTTATAAATTGAATAAAAAACACTCACGTTTAAATTCATTTGATTCCTTCATTTTGCTGTTATCATAATAGTCAGCTTAACTGTAGAAAACTCTGATTATGTTTATAATACAACAAGATTGGATTTTCCCATTGTTATAGGAATAACTATTAGTGTATTATTTTGAAGTTGAAAAGTTTCGAAATATTAAGGACATAATTTTTGATATTTCTATTCAAGACAATTAAAGATACATCAGAACACATTACCAACCAGACTGAAGAAATGGTTTTTTACTACAAATATGTCTTAAACAAACATATGTCTTACATTCTAGTAGCCTGAAATGTAACTTAAATGAGTAAGGATACTTAATCAAAACTTGTTAACATATGATTACAAATATACTTATCTTCTATGTATATTGCACAAGACTTTCCAACATACACATAAACGATATAAAAAAATCATATCTTACAAGCAATCAAATGTATGTATAATATTTTTTTACACAATTATTTTAGGGAGGTAGAACTTTAACAAAAATATAGAATATATGTTTTTAAATAGAGGAAAAGAACGAGAAAAAAATGTAGAATTGGATTCAATTAGTAATAAACATTCCACAAGAGTAAATCACTGCTTGACAATTATTTGAATTAGAGTTTTGGAATGTTTTGTAATAAAACTTTTCAATATGTAAAAATAATTTCTAAATATCCTTAATAATGATTTTCTGATACCTTTAATAATTCTAAATATCTTTCATAACTTAAATAATGGTTTCAAATGTATAGTTTTAACCAAACTTTCCCTATGTAACTGAAGGAATAAATTGAAGAATTTGTAAAGTTTTTCTTTTACATTTCATCAAACTCGAAAATTTAATAATTTAAGAGATCATTTAAATTTTAAAAATTAATAATCAACCATAACTGTACATTTAAAATATTAATGTAAAAGTAATGAATTGTCCATGAAACAGCGTGCGTTGCGCTTATATCAGCCTACAAATAATACCTCCTTTTAAAATTTCCGAAAATAAAATAAATTGCGTAGTTATAATGTTACAATGTCTTATGAATTTTAATCTATAGCTCTAATAAAACTCTTAGATACAATGAAAATCCCATTTTGAAAAGGTTAGACCACACAGGCAGGGTTTTAAATGTATCAGAATATTATGGATGCAATAAATAAATTTCGTTTTCTCTGCTGCAGTGCTTCATTCCAACTCTTCAAATGTTAAAAACATTACATGACTTGCCTATTAACTAAAAAATATTGCAAATAAATATATAATAATCTACTCAAAGAGGTCGAATTTATTTTAATGAATAAAAATAGAATCACGTCCAATCAATTTTAAGAGCCTTTTTTTGAAGAAATTTTTTAGTATTTAATACACTTTTTAATGAACTCATTCCTTAGATTTGAATTTTCAAGTTCCATTTACAAAAACAACAAAAAAATCTATTTTAACGCTTTACGCACTTTTTCTCAATGAAAATAGTGAACGGATACTTCTATTTCACAAACCGTTGTCATAACTTGAACTAAACAAACAAAATATTTTTTACGGAAACTTAACCTATAGCGACACTTTTTATTTTCCGAGACGCAAAAAAAAGGAGATATCCCTTCGTATAAATAAAACAGAACAAAATATTTTCTTTTTTGTATAAGAACTTGAAAACCTAGGTGCCTTTCTTGTAGTCCAGAAAAATCATCGAAGTAAAGATTTCCGTGTCCTGGTTCTTTTCCGAAAGTAAACACGTAAATCAGAAGAATCAATAAGGCGTGGAAAATGTATTACGATAATAAAAATGGTTCTTTTCCTTATATCGATGTACACGTTTGGGGGATATTACGACAATGAGTATTCATTCTCGTGAATTCTTTATTTTTATTGATGTGTATGTAAGTGAAATTTTCTTTTTTCCAACGTATTATATTCTTTAGTACGGGAAGTCCATAATTTATTTTAGTTGGAACCATGGAAAGACAAAATGCTTTGGTTTCATTCTTTGCCTATAAAAGGAAAGCTTAATAATCGATGTATAGTTGCTTGAGACGTTATACAAAAATAGCTTGTCAAGATTTAATGAGTCAGTTTGAAGAAAAATATAGATAAAATATTTCTGAGTATATGCCCAGGAAATCTTAAGCACTTATGGCTTTACAGATAACGATGTAAAATTGTTTCAGTCTTTTCATGTGGAATTAGATGTTGTTTATTTTTGGCTATGTTTGCTTTTTTATTTTTAAAGTACTTGTATGTTTTTTGCTCCAGAGATAGAGATGAATGCTGTTTTCAAATTTTATTTCTAGCTTAGTAACTTTGGAAGTTTCATTAGAGAAAAATAATATACAGTTCTTACGTTTTTAAAGAATACAAAATAAAATATATATTCACTACATAATGCAATATATTCATTTAAAAATATGTTCTTTGATATAATATAGTAGTTTTTAAGTTACTGTAATGAAAAACTAAATTATTAAAATTAAATTATTTAAATATTTTAAACGATTAATTCCTCAAATTTAGCAAACATTTTCAATGAAGTATATCTTAACTTATTTACCTAAATTAGCTATCCTTTTTTATTTTAATTAATCAAATATTTGCAAGTTTTAAAGCTGAATTTTATGGTAAAAAATATTTTTTTTGTTACTGATTATCTATTTTTATTAGCTCTGACCAATAGTTTTATATTTCAGAAGGAAATACATTTTACTGTAAATGAAGTATACAATTATGTACATGTAAATCCATTAACACCTATCATATTCTGTTACTTTCTTTCATTAAATATTGTTATTTTACAATATGTAATACATATTCACAATTCTACTCTAAAATATAAATTATATGTAAATTATACATACAAAAAAAAAACATACCGAATTTGAATACCTTTTTTGAAACTTCAAAATTGCAATACCTTAATCCCGTTACAAAAAAACTAATTATTGTTTTTAAATTTATATTAAATTATTAAATAATATCTATCTACCTGGTATGTGTAATCTGATATTATCACAGTTTAAACAAAATATTTTGCTGCTTTCTACATCTGGTTATTTTCTTATTTTACTCATATATACAAAAATCAATGAGGAAAGTAGAGATATATTAAAGAAAAAAAAGCTTCTCATGTTAGAAGTTACTTTAGCTCACACATATGTCATATAAAGTGAATTAAGAAAACAAGCATTTAAAGAAAAATAAAAAGCATATAAAAAAGATATGATACGATTCCGAGATATATTAGAGCCTTTATGTGAAAAATTGTTTTGCAAAACAAATAAAACGAAATACACTGAAGAATTAAGAAGTCTAGACACACAAGTTCCCTTCTAAATCTCACATTAGTCGGAAAGTTTTATAATATGGACAGCATAATAATTAGAGCTGGTAAATAATATTTCCAGGTTAAATGTAAATGTTATATATATATTGATATTGGAAATATAAGAAAAATAAAAAATGAAAGTTTTAGTATTACTAATGATGATATACAATCATAAAATTGCTCTCTACTAAAATTTTATCGATAGAATTTTAGAGCAAAGAATCTTTTAGGAAACATGAATTGTTTAGCTTGTAAAGTTAATTCTGTCTTTGGTTGCAAAAACTGGTAGGAAATTTTAGAAAAGATACTAAAGTTTTATTAAGAATATACATATACAGGGTTTTTTCCTTAAATCATAGTACATACAAAAGAAATGATAATAAACATCTAGCAAAGCTTAAATCTGTATAAAGTACGTGGTCTGAGCGCTGGTACGATCTTGAATCTGTGACTTGGATTTGCTTTCCAGCTTGTACAATCTGTCACTATTTTGGTCAAATTTTTGAAATGGGTTTGATTTTGATTCGGAAAAATATTTTTAATGATTATATGTTGAATATCTACAACCAACTTAAAACAAATTGACCAATAAATCAAAAATCGACTTTTATCAACACTAAAAAGACTGAAATTTAGTAAATACCTATATTGCCCAAAAGTAGTCAAAATGACTGTATTGTGAAAGAATAACTAATGTGTAAAGAAATTTGTTTAAAATTAATCTTTAATATTTTTATACTATTTACAGTCATATAACAAGTTATTAGTAAATCTTAACAAAAATAAAAATTTACTTCCTTTGGAAAAAAATATATTCTAAAAATTTCTAAGAAATTGTGTCATTATATATGCAATTGTTTTTCTAATTGGAATTAAAAAGCAGTCAAAAGGACTCCCTTAGGCAGTCTAGTATTAATGTTCACTGGATGCTCACTTGCAGTGAGAAGGAGCTCTGGTTAATCATTCAAAATACATCCAGTTTTAATCCTTTATATGTTCAGTCGAAACAACTTAGCAAATAAATATAATTAAAATTGATTAGTTAAGTTTTGAAACTGAAATTTATGGCAATAAAAATATTTTTTTGTTACTGATTATCTATTTCTACTAGCTCTGACCAATAGTTTTATATTTCAGAAGGAAATATATTTCTGTAAATGAAGTATACAATTATGTACATGTTAATGTATTAATACCTATCATGTTTTGATATTTTCTTTCATTAAATATTGTGGTTTTACAATATAGGTAATGCATATCCACAATTCTACACTAAAATATAAATTATATGTAAAAAATACGTACAAAAAACATACCAAATTTGAATACGTTTGATGGTCTGTATATTCACTTTATAAAAATGCATTAGATGGAGTTATCCGAATGGGACGAAGTTACATATGCGCATACTTTATGATTAATAGCAGAGTCTATTCCATTTCTAAGGCAAAAGTGCCATTAAAAGGTTGTTCTGTAATTCCTTTCTATACCGATGCCTTGCACAAGGATTTATTAACAATACTAACAGGTTTCGTCATTTAAGATAATACAAGTAACAGACTAAGGGAAACGGTGATCAAATCGCAGAATCGTTTGGAGATTGGGATGATACTACCACCATTCGACGCTGTAGGCAGGGAAGGGTTGACCGTGAAAGTAGCTGTCGGTCAAGAGCGACGACAGAACGTGTGGAGAGAGGGATCATCAGTTGGTGCACGCAGATTCTGATGTGTACTTATCAACGAACCACTAATAGGCAACGCAGTAAACGGGAGCTGAAGTCTCCAGGACCATTGCACCGATTGCTGCTTATTGTTGCACATCATCAGACACTTTGGCAATGATTCCAGATGCATTCCTTCTGGAATAATGCGGATTGGAAGAGAATTGTTTTTAGTAAATAGAGCCGAGTCGTATGAGCTCCGTTGACCTGCGAAAACGTATCTGAAGTGTACAATTTCTTAAAATATTATTTGATGTTTGTTTTACTCATAATGCTAGATTTCAAGAAAAAAGCATGAAACATTTTAGGTAGAGCGGGACTTGGTGAGCGGGCAAAATGGTGTGCTTTTGTGAGGTATGGTTTTAGCTATTTTAAAAGACTGATTGAAAGCAAATACTACTTGACATAAATAACACAAATCCTTCAACTTAGAAGGGGAGAGGCTCTACAAATTGCTCTTTAGAAATAAAAAAAAATAAAAACATTGTCAAAAGGCATTTTATAATGCTTTTGTATAGAAAAAGAACCCTACAGTCGACATTCATTACAAAATAGTACGTGATTCGAAGAAAGACAAACTGTTTAAGGTTGTTAAATTAACAAGTAACATAAATTTTTATTTTATATCAGTTCCTACTTTGAATGGATGAATAGAAAGTATTTTATTAACGATTGAAAATTTGAACGATATATATATATATGTGTGTGTGTGCGTGTGTGTGTTATATGTAAATATATATATCTAAATATATATATATATATATATATATATATATATGAAGAGAGTGAACTAATAGAAGGAATTGAAAAAAAAGCATGATTTGTTTGCATTGTTGTAACAATGCACACCTGGTTTGGCTAGTTTGGCTGAAAATCCCGTTTTCGACGCCAACTTTTGCGATTGTTTTAACAGTTAGATTGTTAAAATAATGGAGACAAATCGAAGTTGGCGTCAAAAACCGGAAAATAATTTAACTAACCGATAATTAATTAATTAATATTTGAAAAACTGTATTAACATCGAGGGTCATCAACTTCAAGTTTAAAAAAAATTTGATTTGAACTTGATTGCATGAATAGAAAGTATTTTATTAATGAATGAAAATTAGAACAAGATATATAAATAAATAAATAAATATATGTATAGGAGAGATTGAGCTAATAGTATATATATATATATATATATATATAATATATATATATATAGGAATTGAAATAAAATAACGTATTTTTGTAGAGAGGTGTAGTTAGAGATAGAGAACAATGGGTATATGTGTTAAATCCAGAAAAAGCTAACAAATCCGAACAATATGTGTTTCGAAAAGATCTACTTTAGATCGGCAGACCACATTAGCTCAAATGTAATGTAACAGCATCGTAATATTACAAAAAATGGTGAATTTTATTTTTTAATTGCTTTAGATGAAAGCAATAATAAAACTCTAATGGAAAAGGTTTTGTATTTTATTTGTGTAAATTACTATTGTGCTATTGATAAAGGATTTCACTGTTATGAAGAACTTTTAGCGTTGGATTTAATAACTAAAAAAATTCCTTTTATAGAAATTTTCGAAAACTTTAATGCACATCATCGATTACAGTTAAATGTTAGGAATCATGGTTTGCACAAATAGCGCACCTTCCATGAGTGACAAAGAAAGAGGATTCATTGGTTTATTAATGAATGGAAAACCTCAATTCGGAAAGGAAAAAAAAAGAATAATATATATTTTCAATTTATTTTGAATCAAAATTAAGATCAAAGTATTTTGTAAAATTAATTCTTTTACAGAACGCTTTCGATAAAGTCATTGTGATTGTAAACTATTCTCGCGTAAATGATTGCTTTATCGTTAAGTTCTACAGATGCTAACTTTATACAAAAAAAGTTAAGTATTGATAAATGCAAGGTTTTCTGATTCTCAAATTTAACTATAAATTTACATATTTCTCATTAACAAGAATATTCATGTAATTTATCAATGGAAGCATTTTGCATATCTATGAAACACTCCGCTGTACTTTTACAAATTATAAATGAGAAGAACTGTGCAACAATAAATCATTTGATTAATATATGTTGATTCTTGGATTCTTTAAAAGAATATATAATTTAAAAGACTTTTACATTTTGCCAAACACATTTCTTCCCTGAAACTAATTTTTGAAATACATTTAGTAAATACATCCAAGACTCGTATGAAATTACAAATCGAGTTACATTTAAATTACAGAAAAGTACTATCCTTAAACCCTGTTTGACTCTAAAAAGAATCCAAAAGCAATTTCAAAATGCTGCTAAATATCCATGTCTACGAAAGCATGCATTCGCTTACTCTCTTGTTTTGGAAGCATTGTTACGAGTCAACATTTTATCTCAAGAAAAAAAATTAGAACTACTTTAAGAACACATATTAGAGAAGCACATCCAGATGATATTGTAAAGACACGCTTTGCGAATCTTAATCTAAATATTCAATTACTTTTCAGAAAGAAACACACGCACAAATACAAATATTCCATTAACTAAATTTCTTTTATAACTGTAAAGTTACTTTTTGTATTATTGCTGTGTCAGATAGTTAATATAAAAAAATTTCTATCGTATTTCTTTAAATGTAATAAATTAATTCCATGATAAATATATAAGTAACATTTTTATTTCAGTAATATTTAGTGTAAAATTTTTATTAAAAATTCAAAGATTTCTCTCTCTCTACAGATATATATATATATATGATGAGTGTGTAAGAAAAAAATTGAATTATCCTCCTTCAATAATCACTATATCATCAATAATCACTATATCTGAAGCATACAAAAACAAAAATTGTTATATAAATATTTGCTATATAATTGCAAGAAATTAAATTTTTATTGAGCCCTTTACTTGCGATACTAAAATGACATAAATAATAAAAATTAAAAAAAAAATAATGTCATTACATTTTTTGAAATATAAGCAGACGGATTTTGCAGTGCATTACTAACATTCCTGACTGAGGATAGATTTGTAAAAAAGTGAGGTTTAACTAGTTCTGTTGTTAGCTATCATGATCCCTTTTATTGTGCCATCTGAGGAAAAAACCTACAAAACATTGGGAAAAGAAGTCCTAAATCCTTTATTAATAAAAAAGGTATTATACTTGCAGATAAAATCCCAAAAGGCATAAACCATTCCCAAATAAAAGAATAATAATTAAATTAATGTCAATTTTAAGGATCCTAATGCATATTGAAATCTTAAAAAAAAAGGC
Source organism: Trichonephila clavata (assembly GCA_019973975.1). Classification (NCBI taxonomy): domain Eukaryota; kingdom Metazoa; phylum Arthropoda; class Arachnida; order Araneae; family Nephilidae; genus Trichonephila; species Trichonephila clavata. Next base: position 59,052 of record BMAO01019499.1, read on the forward strand.
TGAATTATAGTATCAACAATAAATAAAAAATTAGTTTAATTTCCATTAGCAAATATATGAAATTTTTATACATTTTAAGTAATTTATATAGTATTCCTTTTCTGTTCCTACTGCATAAAGAGAAAATGGTTCCTTTATTTTTTGACATTTTATTTAAATTATATATAAAGCACAATGAGAAAAACACAGCAATACTTTCCTGTTTATTGTCAATTAAATTTTGACATCCCTTTCCTTAATTTTCTTTTTTATAGGGCTTCAAAGAATGCACAGCGATATGAAAAATCACCACATCTGTCACATGCACTAAAAAATGTTTTTGAAACTGAAACGTGAGTAACGCTTAAAGCAGGCCTTGACATTCTGTCAAGGTACTCTCTTTTTAAATGAAAGCTGGCAAAATTGTAAAAAAACATTGTCTCTCTTTTGCAGTAGATTCAAAATTCAAAAATTCTGCAATTTTTTTCCGCACTCATTCTGTGAGTCTTCATCATATTTCAGGTTGGCAATATTTCATATTTTCATTTTTTTCTTCTCTTGTTTTAGAGAAGAGATTGCTTAAAAGTAAAACTTCATAGATTGAACTTTGATAAAAGGGTGAAAGTTTCAGATGAGATTTGATTGGATAAACGCACAATGCAGGTACTTTTTTTAACATAATTTTTTCTTTTAATGCAAGTACTTTTTCCTTCTGTAATTATCATTCAGTTTTTCAAAACACTTCATAAATATACATAGTTAAAACTATATTTTTCGTATTTGCTTATTAACTGTTTCTCTAGCTAAACCAAAATAATTATGTCTTCATTTAGTCAAAGTATCATTTTATAGAATTTGAATTTTCTGTGGCAGTTCATAACTTGCACATTACGCTTTTTTACAAATAGTGTAAAGCACTATTTATTTTTCAAAAGTATTACATTTGTGTTATGCAATTGCTTTAAATAAAGCTCTTTCAATACTATTCTGTACTGATCCATTTAATGCATTAAAAATGATGATGAAATCGAAGGCAAACGATGTGCTATTGTATCATTATTCGTACAAATCTATATATTTTAAACATGGCGAAGATAGAATGTTTTAACAAAAAGTGTGAGGACTATATTAATTACGATGAAATAAAAATGAAATATAATGCACTCTTTTCATATAAAATTATATTTTCTTAAATACCCCTACTACATGTATGATAATTTATTATTCATCAAAATAAATAATGATCAAAACATTTGAAATCTTTTCATTAAAAATTCATGATTGAATAGTCTTTATTGCTTCAATGCTTTTACTTTGTATTTTACTAATACTATTTAAAAAATTACTTGATGTTTACACTTGTGATTATGCGTACTATATATACAACTGACCATAAAAATTGCCACACCAGGAAGAAATGCAGATAACAAAATTATATTTAATAGTCAAATATGTTACACTGCAAATAAGAAGTGATTAAATTTTCAAGAAATTTGAGTGCATATATCCTAAGAATTTAGTACCCTTAACAATCACCCCTGGTAATAATAACAAAACTTATACCCCTGAGCATTTAGTCAAACAGAGATTGGATGGCATGTACAGGCACTGATGTCCATACAGCTTCGACACGATGCCACAGTTCATCAACCGTAGTGACAATTGTATGGCGACGAAGCCAATCGCTCGGCAACCATGGACCAGACATTTTCTATTAGCAGAGATTTGGTGAACGTGCAGGCCAGGGCAACATCCGAACATTTTGCGTAAGGAGTAAGGTCCGTATAAAACAGGACACATGAAGTTGTGCATTATCCTGCTGAAAAACGTAGGGCTTCACAGGGCTTTAATAAAGGGTAGAGTCACGGGTCGCAACACACCGGAAATGTAACGTGCACTGTTCTAAGTGCCGTCAATGAGAACAAGATGTGACCAAGACGTGTATCCAACATAACCCCATACCATCACGCCAGGCAATTTGCCAGTATGACGATGACGAATTTACGCTGCCAATGTAAGTTCACCACGATGCCGCCAGTGGCCGCGGTAACCGAGTGGTCTAGGCATTGGATCGTGGGTAGCATGTCATGAGTTCGATACCAGTACCACTGAACACCCACCGTGTAGGGGAGCGATGCACGTTAAATCTGTCGAGAGCTCAAACGTCCTCCCGTTGGTGTGGTGTGGTAGTTAGGAGAGGGGGTGCCAGCTCAGGTGTCGTCCGCGTCACTTGACCATGGTTCAAAATTACGTGGACCGTCCCCAAAAAGCCCTCGTGTAGCTCAACAGTGGGACGTTAATATTCGCTCACTCAGTCGCGATGCCGCCAAACATGGATGTGACCATCTTAATGCTGTAAACAGAGCCTGATTGAACGGAAAAAATGACGTCTAACCATTCGTGTTAACAGGTTTGTCGTTGATCACACCAATGAAGTCGCATCAATCTATGAGGCAGCGTCAGGGGTAGCCGCAACCATGGTCTCCGAGATGGGAGTCCATGTTGCTGCAAACGAACTATTCATGAATGCCTGTTGTCTTGCAAATTACCTCAATTTTTGATTCAGGCTTCTTGACATGACAGCATGATCCTATAAGGCCATGCAGTAACATGCCTGCTTTCTCGGCTGCTAGCGATAGGGGGTCGTTATGATCCAACACGGCATTCCGTATTACCGTGCTGAACCCATCGATTCTATATTCTGCTAACTGTCATTGTATCTCGATGGACGTGAATAGGAATACTGCGCTACGATAAGCCGCAATCCTGACACGCTACAATTCGATCTTTATCTAAGTGAGAAACGTGCTGGTACGCATTTCTGCTTCTTACACGAGGCATCACAACATTTCACCAGGCAATAACGTTCAAATGCAATTAGTGTAAGAGAAACCGGCAGAACAATTTCCTCATTTAAACAGATTGTGTTGTTGCTTATGCCACCTGATCGACAGTAACATCAGATCAAGATCCACGAAATTCATCGCGGTGAAGGACTAGAATTTTACGCTTGTCGTTAGCCTAAGCTTTGAGCCCCCCAAGAGGGTTACAGTACGATTTTGCTCACGCAACACGATAGATGGCGATACCGTTCGGACCCACAGATTTAACGAGCCCTGAGCATTTAACGAGCCCTGAGCCGAATTGTACTCGGCGGGCATTTGGTGGCATCGGGCATCGAACCCAGGCCTTCCGGTCTGGGGTCCCATGCTCTAACCACTAGGCTACCTACGGCCTTAAAATAACACAACAACAACAACAAACAGATTGTAGGTGTAGCTACCGGCGCCTGCTGTCAGAATATGCTGAAAAGCTACCACACTGTCACTTAAATTTCATGTATGTAGTATGTCGCTTATTTGGTGTAGCTTTAATGGAAAGAAGTACTATATACTGTTGAAAAAAATATTTTTATTTCGCTTTCGAAGACATTAATCAATGATATTCCATTAAAAGGAAATGGATGAATAAGAGTATCTAACTTTTGCTATGCACATCAAACACAATTCGTTGTATATCTAATGTTTATTAATTTTAAACTTAAAGCACACATACATTGAAACATTAAAATTTTTTAGAAACTTACCCTAATTTATAATTTGTTAACGGGGCTTAACTTGAAGCTGAACGAAAGTTATTGGCGGAAAAATCAAAGGGGTCGAGGTCACCCTAAAGGGCCTAGAGCTACACCAGAAAAGCAATCAGCCTTGAGTTCAAACTTTATTGAGGCTATTTTTAAAGAAGACAAATTTTAGCAGAACTTCTTAAAAAAATTAAAAAAAAATATGTGTAAGATAAGATGTAAAAGTATGTACAATGTTTTTCTTTGTAAGATATAAATACCTGGTTTAACATTTTAAAACAGGTATGGGTTAAGAAGAACGGTGGATGTAGTTATACTTAAAAGTAAATATTATATTTTTGAACAAGTGAATTACATGCTATTGGTTATACTTTCTAAAACATGTGAAATCTTAATAGAATTTATATTCATTTTAAGGCAAATATGAGTTAAAAAAATTTCGAAACTGAGTATAAAAATAGAACATTTCTTTGATACATTACCTTACCTAAGTGAAAATGAGTATAAACATTTTCATGCAATTATTTTGCTCCTAATAGGGGGGTAGAAATTTTAGTACTTAATAAAGCAGTGCTTCTCAAACCTTCAATATTTGCGACCCAGTTTTCAATCAGAATTTTCATCACGCCCCCCTTCCTCTACAAAAACATTGTATTGTATTCAATAATACTATACTTTGAAACTAAAGCTACAATACGACTTTTTAAATGCCACCGGCGTATATAAACGTCTCACTCAGTCGAAGCATTATTTACACCGGACGTATAGATACGTCTTCCCGAAGTACGATCTTTTCTGTGCATTGCTACCTATACAATTGCTCCGAAGGCTTTGGAATGCAATAACAGGAACTTTACAGTGTTTGCGACGTATTTACATATTTCCAAGAATTTGCTTATTTGTTCCTTTCCTACCCTCCCCCCCAATGCACCACATACGCTGGCCTACGGGTAAAACAGAGGCATTGGGGAGTGAATCGCGTAATTTTTAATCGTATTTAAGGGATTAATTATAAACCGTACAAATAATCAAGGTAAGTGTTAGTTTTTGCATATAATTTTATATATGAAAAGCCAATGGGACCATTGGTAATTATTAAACGTTCTTAACTTAGTACAGTTTAGTATAAATACATTGCGCACTACTGATATGTTAAAAAAGGTATTATATCAGTGTAAATGCGCATTTTATTTTTATGTGAGAATGTATTTTGTTTGTTTACTTTCAGTATGTTAATAATTTTCTTAAATCTCTTGTTTTCGACTTTTCAATATGCTCGCGCCCCCCTCGTAGAGTTATCACGCCCGTCTAGGAGGCACGCCCCACAGTTTAAGAAACGCTGTAATAAAGGAAATGGATGTTCTTAAAAATTATCATGGGTAATGTAAGAAACTAATCAGAAATTATCGAAACTGAGTGAACAGTAATAAAATAATTTTTTATTGCTTCAGTTAGTTTGCTACAAATGGACTATATTTTGGCAGCTAAGCCATTTAAAAAAACTGTGAATTTCCAAGAGAGGGAGTCATTTCATCGGTGGGACCATCTAGTGGTGGCACCCACTACCAAATTTTGACGTTTGAATTTTTTTCAGTTTAAACTCTTGTTGGATGCTAAGTATTGTCGTGATTTAAATTTTGCCCAGAGTACCAGAGCCAAATTAATTCTCAAGGGATTTTTTACATGCCACATAGTCATATGACATATATTCTACAATTTTCGCATTCAAAAAATCTTTCGACTCCATCGAGGACCGAACCCACAACCTAGGGCTTACGAGGCGGGCACGTTACCTAACAGTCACCGAGCCGATTGTTGTAGCAAACCCTTACTTTTTTTTTTAGTTCATGCAAAGTGTTTTTCTTATCACTCAGTTACAATGAGTATTTGAGTAAATTGCGTGAATATTTTTATTTTTTGAAGAAATATTTGTAAAATAAAGTAATACTTAAAATAATTGATTGAGTTAAGCTTGCAATTAACAAGTACACTGGTGTCCAAAAGTTAAGCACAATTTATAATTATGTGAATAAAGAAGAAACTGTAAATCAGAATGGCGGGAAACGTGATTTGCGAGTGTAAAATAGTTATAAAATAAGGAAGCAAATCAAAAGAATGATAATAATTAATTTTATTATCCAAAAAGTATAGCAGTTTGAAAGAAAACTGAGCATAGCAAGGATTCACACTTTAAAGAAAAAATGAAAGGAAACATTAAATAAAATACTGATGCTGCAGTTTAATAAGGCGCGTGGTCACCTCTGACAGCCAGGTACGCTGCACAGTGATTTAGCATACATACTATTAGTTGTGGGCTCAAACGGTTCCAAGCTTCTTGGAGAGCTCTCTTCAGTTCTGTAACGGAGATTGGTGGGTGCGAAAGGGCTGCAATGTGTCTCCCGAGCATATCCCATACTTTCTAGATAGGATTTAAATCAGGAGAGTTCGCAGGCCACGACATGCGCTGGATGTTTTCCGTTTCAAGGAAGTCATCAATCAGCACCACTCGGTGACATGGCGCATTATCATCCATGTATATGAAGTCAGGACCGACAGCACCTCGAAACAAGCGGACATAAGGCTCAAGAACTTCGTCTCTGTATCTTTGAGCAGTCACAGACCCCGTGTCAACGAAATGGAGGTCTGTGCGGCCATCCATCATGATGCCTGCCCATACCATTACTCCCCTTGATGGAAAATGATGTCTTTCCGTTATGTTTCTTGGTTCAAAACGAGTTCCACGTTCTCTCGATATCGTTACCCGCCGAAAATAACTACTCAGACTAAACCGGGACTCGTCCCTGAACACTCTCCCACAATCCAATGTTGATATTTCAAACTCCAGTTCGAACGAGCGCGTTTATGCGCAGACGTGAAGGGAATGCAAACTGCTGGTCTTCTGGAATACAGGTCAGCATGATTGAGTCTCCTGTGAAATTCGTATTCCTGTGGCGACTGTCAGCGCCCAACCCAGTGCTCTGGCAGTACTGCCTTTCTGACTTCGTTCACTTATTACCAGATATCGGTCTTGGCGAGGGGTTCTGACTCTTGGTCGACCTGATACTGGTTGTCGGGTAACATCTCCCGTTCTTTGAAACCTCTGCCACAGTCTTGAGATCACAGACTGGTCCACATTCAGAATTCGAGACACTTCGGTTTGTGATCGTGAGGATGCCAGCATTCCAACTATTCTTCCTTTCGTAAACATGTCCAATTGCGGCCTTTGTGCCATCATTCACCTTGTTTGATGATTAATAACGTTCCTTCACACAGCAGTTGCACGAAACTTGTCTGAACTGCCTATGCTGCGTGGATCGGTTTCTCCGCGTTCCAACATGCGCCGGTGTTTCGCGCAGGACGTAGTCGACTGAAAAGTTTTGCATTAACCCAATGTTTCTCCTTCACCCAATTAATATCCGCAAGAAATTTGGAATAATTTTACGAATATTTACTCCAGGTTTTTCGCATTTTATGATTTATGCTTAACTTTTGGACACCAGTGTATTTAAATATGAACCGTGAATTTCTGCAAAATACTTTAATTAATGAACACTGATGTAAAATAACGATTTTTAAATTGAATGACTTAATGAAATACTAAAAATTACTATTCAATAATAAAAGATTTTATTTGAAAATTTATTAACTAAAATATAACTAGAAATAAATAATTCAAAATAGGCTTTAAATTTAATTATAAAAATTGCTAATCTGTAATTAAATATATAACACATCACTCAATAAGTCCCGGGCCTAACATAGAAATGGAGCTACCTTCTAACTGTTCTAATCGTAACCTAGTAGTAATAACTTTCAAACGGCACGTGTCAAAATTTGAAGATAATATTTTGTTTAGTTGTAAGTTTACAATGTTTTTTTTTGTGGCAACAGTGGCAACTGTTAGTAAACCATAGATGAAAAAGAATTTCGTGTGCTAATTAAACATTACTTTTTGATAGAGAAAAACACTGTTAAAGCAAAATAATGGCTTGATAAATGTTATCCGGACTCTGCTTCATCGCAAACAACTGTTAAGAGATGGTATGCTAACTTAAAACGTGGTCGTACAGACAAAAACGACGTTGAACGCTTAAGTCACCCGAATTCTGCAGTTGTTCCAGAAATCATCAAAAAAGTCCTTGAAATCATTTTAGGCCATTGGAAATTGAAGATGTGTGAGATAGCAGAGTATTTGAAGATATCAAAAGTTAGTATATATTCACTATTTTGCATGATCATTTGTCAATGAAAAAGCTGAGTACAAAGTAAGTGACACGTTTGCTCACTGTCAATCATAAATAACAACGCATCGACAATTCAGAACGTTGTTTGGAACTGTTTTAGCAAAACAAACAGGATTTTGTTTACGTAGATATGTGACAATGGATGAAACATGGATCCATTACTACATGCCTGAATCCAAAGGATCGCCAGCTGAGTGGACAGCAGCCAGTGAAATGCGTCCAAAATGACCAAAAAAGTCAGCTAGCAAGGTTATGTCATTCGTATTTTGGGATGCGCATAGAATTTCATTTATTGACTACTTTGAGAAAGGCAAAACAATTAATAGTGAATATTACATGGTGTTATTGGATCAACTGAATGAAAAAGTAAAGAAAAAACGTCCTCAAATGCAAAAAAGTACTGTTTCACCAAGGCAATGCTACGGGCCACAAGTCCTCGAAATCGATGGTCAAATTGAATGAATTGAGCTTCGAATTACTTTTCCACCCACCGTACAGTCCAGATCTTGCCCCCAGTGACTACTTGCTGCTTGCATATCTTTAAAAAATGCTACAGGGAAAGAGGTTCAGTTCAAATGAAGAAGTGATTGCCGAAGTAGAAGCCTATTTTGAGAGCAAAGACAAATCGTTCTACTTAAAAAGGTACTAAAAAATTAGGAAAGCGCTGGGATGCATGTATCACTCTTGAAGGGGAACCTTGATAAATAAAGTTCAATTTTGCAGAAAATTTGTTGTTTTATTAGTTAGGCTTGGGACTTATTGAGTGATGTATTTTGTATATTTTTATGTATTTATGTACATGATACATTTTTGTTGAGGAAAAATATTTCTTTATCCGAAAAAAAATTAAAATCTTTTTTAACTTTGTAACATTTTAGTTTTTTTATGAGAAGAATAAAATTTCGTACTTTAAGAAAATAGAAAAACACACGCACACTCAGGAGAATACTGCAAACATCAGATTTCTTACTAAATAACAGTCGAAGATATCAAAACGGATATCTTTGCTTCATTTGTCCTCGAAACTTTTTTAATATCTGTAAAAGAAGATGCTATTGAAAGAAATGCACACTTTATTGGACAATTGAGTCCAGGTATTATGGTATTTTAAGTAATGGTCATATAAGAAAGAAGGAAATAAAGTACATATTTCATTTAAAAGACCGAGCACTAAATTCGGGTAATTTGCTTTAAGATTCATGGGCATTTCACATAGTTCCTTGATTTGTCGCATTAGTATTTATCCTGCAGGTATTAGTAAGCTTTTATTAGAGAACATTTTAAAATTATTTGTAGACTCCAATGCAAATTTTAATTTAAATAATTTTGATTATTAAAATGATCAAGGAGAAATGCAATTCGTGTTTCTGTTTTTAAAACAAGAATACAAAAAAATCGAAGGAATATTCCATCAACCTGAGAAAGCGATTTATTTAAGTCTTAAATATACGATAGGTTTTGTATCCCCATAAGAAAACAGCCCACTAACGTCTTTTAAAACATGAATATCGAATTTTAGATGATATTCTTTTGTAGAGAGCGTAATGTTTAATAATAATATAAAAATATAGTATAAACCAAGTGTTTAAAATTAATTATATTAATGAATACTTAACTTAATTCAGTAGCGCAATAGCCCATGAAGGTCAAGGCTTACTGGGTTCATCTGAGTATACGTGACCTTGGACCCTGAGATGCATGAGCTGATGTTCCAGTCAGGTGGCCCGTCTGACGCGAAATCCTCAGTGTTAAGTTCCCAAGCACAAGCTTGGTAATCTTTTATTGGTCCACTGAAAGGATGAAAAGTTGAGTCAACCTTGCCCACGCTGGGGTTTGAACCTCGGACCTGTGGTGTGGAAGCGCGATGCACTAGCCACTCAGCCACTGGGTTTCCTATTAGTGAATGAAACCATCAAATTAAATTTTAAAAAATTAGAACTCGTAGCCGAATCTCATAAGCACATAAAGTTTTCCATATCCTTAAAGATTAAAAGCAAAAAAAAAATACATATTCTAAATATACCAGAGTAGAAAACTACCAGATTTATATTTCGGTAAAAGCATTATTTTAAGCAATAAAGAGTCTTTAAATTTATAAGCATTTATAAAGCATTATAAGCATTTATCTAAATTTGTTTTATATAAGCATTTGAAATATCTAAAGGGGTCATGAAAGGTAATGGCTATGCTCGGTGTATGTCGTTTCGAATCGGGATTTCGAGTCCTGATATTACTAAAGATCCATCATCTAGAGGGGTTGATACATGTCAAATCAGTCGGGGCATTAAGTGTTTATGTTGATATCGTGTTTGAAGTTTCGAGAAGGAGATAGTTCAGTTCTCGTATTAGCCACATGATCTTAGTTCAAAATATTTACCAATTTCTCAGTCAATCGTTATTAACCAATTAATCTGTAAAATATATACCGAAAAGAGTACATTTATAATATGGGAGTTAACAATTTGTGCAAAATTTCTAAATGCAAATATCCCGCATGAAACATTTGCATTTAGTGTTACAAAATTAAGGGTTTCAAGCACGCATAAATGAAATTTACTTTGAAAAGTTAGATGCATTTGTGCATTGCGAAAAGAAAATTATATACGAAGTTATTATTAGACCTTTTGTGTATTAAGTATAGCTCTATTTTATATTAAGACATTTTCAAAAGAAATTGAAATTTAAATGGAATTTAATACATTTAATGTTGAAATCCTATTTTCATGTAAATTATTTAAAAAAATTTATAATTAGTGTTCAAAAGTGAATTAGAAGAGGAGTAAATTACATAAAAATCACCATTTCTATTCGCATTTTTATTAGTAACATCATCAAAGATTACACGCACATACATGCATATGTTATGCATATATACATATGTATGTATGTATGAATATATACATATGGTGTGTATGCATGTGTGTATACATATGTAAGTATGTGCATGCAAACGTATTCTTGTGGTTATTCTATTCTGACCAGCTACAAAGCTAAGGAATTTTAAATCTTTACCTGAACTCATATTTGTTCAGTGCTTTTCATGGGTATGTTATCAATGCTATTTTAGTATATGACCCCTCTAGCGAGCATTACTTTCAAGAGAGTGTAATAAAAGTTGGTAAGCAAATGTTAAAGTGTTTTAAGGTATAATCTCAAGAACGATAGTGAAAACAATATTTCAGGTCTCACAGTTACGATTACAGTGATAAAATGTTGAAACTTTCAAGTGGAAACTCTTACATTTTGTCATTGAAACGTGATCCTCATAGTAAAAAATAAGGAGTAATAGAAACGAGATATTTGTAGTCCGTAAAACAATGTCAGGCACATAGCGAAAACTTAGAAAACACGATCAACAGAAGATGGTGAAGTATAATAAAAGCCAACAATTCCGTGTTTTACAAATTTTCTACGTGTCCTACATGCTGCAAATGCATGTACTTCTACAGTACATAACTTTTGAAGAGGAATGTTGAACTTCACTTCTAATAACAGTTTTTACAACACACTATTTTGTCGATAATGTTTCTCTGCCAGAAATTCACCATAGTAAATCATCCAAGTAGTGTAATAACCAATGTTTGATAGAACACAAATGATTTTGCATTGATGTTGCAATTCACACCATAATTTGCTCTAAATCTAATGTAAGAAAGTAAAAGATATGAAAGTATGCAGGTTTTCACATCTGACAAAAGGATTCTGTCAAAGCTTACGCTATCACTTTACGCAAAGATAAAAGTATTGTAATTTGAGAACTGGGTCCTCCCCCTTATCCTTGTGAATTTGAATATCATGTTTCTTACAATGAAACAATTAAGTGAAATGGTAAAAATTTATTTCCTCAGTGGACAAACTGAGGCAAAGGCATAGCATACCTACATAGGAAACACCGACTATAACGAAACCTGTGTTTTGTTGCAAGCTATAGGGTATCTGGCATGTAAGTTTGAAAAAAGACCAAGTCGTATAAATGATGGGCCTCATCCTGACCACCTTTCTCTTTCTGGTAAAATTACTGTAGATGTTCACCCAACGATAACTTATCGCCTCAACGTAAACGCAAGTGGAATTCGAACTTTGTAGGAGTAAAATTCTTCGCTTTCTTTTCCCCATGGTTTTAAAGTGGTTTCAAATACTGCAAGCAGGTAACCACCAATTACAGTTAGATTTTCCCCCCGTTGAATTTCTCCCCCGCTGTGACTCTAATGCAACTTACCTTTAAGCACGATACAGAGAAATGAGGCACATTTTACCTTGAATGGGTGCTTTAATTTGATGAATTGCATACACAGCGCGGATTCAACTCAGTATGATATGAACGCCCTTAAGTTATGAGAGTATGTGATGAGAAGTGGAATAATGATTTGGACCCTTACATTAAAAAAAAGTTGCTGTCAATGGTCTCCCAAGGTGTGGTGTTTTTTAGGAATTAATGTTAACCAATTAAATAATTCCCGTATGGCTAAAACAAAATTTTCTCTATAATGTCAGAGTGCTTGTAAGATGATTCCGCATTACATGTAGGGTATTTTGTAAAACGTTTAATAACACAGCTTTTGGTTAATGGAAATCTCTTCTACTGTTTCTTATTACCATGCTTTCAAAAATCTCTCGATCTCACTTCAATGGATTTCTGGTGTTTAGATACCCGAAATAAAATTCGTTAACTTTATATAAGGAGATTTCTCTTCTCTTGGTACTTATTGAGGAGCTATTCATTACATGAAAAGTGTTATTGGGTGTATAGACACAGACATGTCAAAAATTTATGAGACATAAACGCGTTTTACTTACAATTATTTCTATTTAATTGTATTTTTGGTTGCTCCTATCCCCCCCCCTTAATATATACCTAACGCTGTCATTTTTCTTAAGAAAAAAATACCTTTTGATTTTAAGTTTTTTTTTATTATATCGTGTTTTTATTGAATATAATTTTTAGAGAGCAAGCAATATAAATACTTGTAATATGTTTGATTATGTTGTATTATGTTGGATGAGAATCCCCTTAAAATAAAATCGTGATTCATTGGAAAACTTCATGGTTTCATGGATTGACATTCTAGTTTTCACGTTTTTTGACTACATCACAGATGGGCTCATTTTTCCATAAATCTATAGTATGCAAAACTCTTAATGTCTGATAATCAGACTACTTTCTCTGAAACTCTTGTAAGCTGTTTTTGTGGAAACCCCTATTCCCGTTGTCATGGCAAACTTCAAAGTCAACTGTCTGGCATACACCATAATGTTACGTCGAGCAGATTTATATATAACAACTTGGCCATGAATTCTTCCTCTTATTTTGTATTATTTTTAAGATTTGCAACATTTATGGCATTGTATTCTTTTATCTGTGACCGCCTACTTTCTGTCTTCTTAAAAACAACTTCATTTGCTTCTTTGAACTATAAATAATACTTCCAGAGCAGGTGATATACGCACGGGTTCTAAAGTTACACAAACAACGAGAATACATTAATATTACACTACTTGCAATATTTACCAATAGTCCTTCTGTTGTCGTATTACCCATTAACGAACAATTGCATGTACATAATCATTGGATAACATCTATAGAATGTATATGCTCAATTTCAAAATTTTTTTACTTCATTCAACCTTTTTGTTTCTACAGTTTCCTCTTAACTCATAATTTTTGAACATCAGTATGCATATAAAAATGAAATACATCAGCATGATGTTAACAATTTAAAAACTTTGTATCTTGCGATATATACAACACTAGCACTAGTTACTTCTGCCTATCATCGTCCCTTTTTTAGCTTTACAATGGTTCTGCCTTAAAATAAACAAATATATCTGTCATCTTTGAGACACAATGAATACTTTTGAAAGAGTTGAAATATACAGGAACTCATTGCTAACACAAACCATAAGAACAAGTTAGTTCCAACAAGTATTAAAATTGGAATTATAAGAAGTTTACGAGATTGAAGAACTTGCCTATGTGTTATTGTCGTTTCCTGCTTATGCCTTCAAATTATAGCCCACATCCCCCGAGCTATTCCCTGGTGCTATGTCAATAAAATACTTTTTCAGTAAATAAAAGGATATTAATTTGTTTATTTAAGTATTTCAAATTTAGCCTTATTCCAATGAGTGCAGCTCTTAAGGAAATTTAATCACATTTAAAGTTTACATCAAATGACAGTTTCGATAGTGTAATATGAAATATCACTCCGATAGAAAGGTTCATTTTCTCTTTTGTAGAGTATTCCTATCAGAAAGAATACCTTAGCAGTTATTATCAGACTTTTCAACCCAAAATTGAATTATTCTGTTGAAGACAGCTGAAATATTTAAAACTTTTAGTTCTGAGAGAACCAGAAACTCTTTGAATCAATAAGTTGCTATTCACTACGTTAGTTGTTTCTACGAGGAATCCATTTAGAGGAATTCCTTAAGGAGTTTCTATAGAAAAGGAAAAAGATAAGAATCTGGTAACTGAGGTGGAAAGAGACTTGAACATGTGAACTGATGATGCAGAAAAATGATAAAGAAAACCTTTACTCGCCACCAACTCTTCTGTCCACAGTCATGACGTGGCAATTAATCTGAAGGAAGATCAGGAAGTGATACAAAAGAATGACGTTGTTTAGTACTGTGTGTTAAAGGTAGACTAATATAAGTATGCTTTTAAAAATGACTATAATGTTTCAAGAAGAATGAATTCCTCCATGTGTTCATTAAATATTGAGAATATTCTCATGTAATTTCTTATGGTAATAATATAAGGAACATAATAATAGCCTTAACGCCGTGGCATTGAATTTTTTTGGTATATCAAGCCTACTTGGCACATATCACTTTGTAGAATCCAAATTTCGTTTCTAAAAAATCTTGTCTCTTATCGTATTTATATTAATTTAAATCTGTTTAACTTTTTCCTCCATTTTATAACTACAAGTAATTTTTTGCGATTCTATTTGGGGTTATGACTCATAAATAGAATACTATTATCTTAAAGAATTAGAACACACACGCACACTATGATGGTTTTTAGTTTACTAACACTTTGAAATGTTTCTGATAATTTAAGCTTAATGCAGAGAATTTTAAAGTATTTATTTATGTAAGCTATTTTAATTTTATTCATGACCGATTATGATTCGTATTGTATGAAAAAAAAATTGGTCTAATTAAGATTTTGTAAGACTGAAAAGACATTCATGAAAAACATTATTCAAACTTTATAAATAGAATTCCAAATTAAATTTTGCAAAAAAAATTGAAAAGGTAAATTTATTGTAGTCTTTAAATGTTGTCCTAAATTTTAAGATTCAGTTTGATTGAAAGAAAAATATTCATTAAGAGAAAAAAGGACTTTAAAGACACACACACACACACACACACACACACACACACACACACACACACACACACACACACACACACACACACCACACACACACACACACACACACACACACACACACACACACACACACACACACACCACACACACACACACACACACACACACACACACACACACACACACACACACACACACACACACACACACACACACACACACACACACACACACAGAGAATATTTTGTTTAAAGTTAAATTTCTATAGAATATAATCACAAAATATCTTCAGACATTGACTTATAAGATTAACATTCATATTAGAGAATGGTGTATATCATGGGTGACCAACCCGTGGCCCACCTTGAATAATTTTGTGGCCTACGAGATTCTTTACAACTTAGCAAAATACTATTATTTTGTGCAATATTTTTGGTTTTAGTGTAGTGTTTTGTAACAGATAAATCTATTTTATCACAGTTTTTAATTTTATAGATAGTTAGAAGTGGGAAGTATTGCATTTCAGCGATATCTAACAGCATCACGCTCAATTCCTGTAACTTTTTTTCAACTTACACCTGCGAATTATTCTTTTCGAAAAAGAATTTATAAAACATAAATCGTGCTGTAACTTGTAGCATCCATTAGGATGTGCAAGCATGCGCGTTGAGATCGACGTACAAAAACTAAGTGAAAGAACCGAGGAACCAAAATATCACATTATTTAAATAAATTAAACATTTTTTGATCATTGCGTTACAACTATAATGTTATCTATGTCTACATGCATGGAATTTAATGAAAATAATAATAATAGTTAATTCTGTTTCAAATTTTCAATCCAATAAATATTTGCAATGGGTTCCAAGTCTAATATAAAGATATATATTATTATATGCGGCCCACGGGATTATAATGCTTTTCCAAAGCGGCACGCAAGGTCATTTGGTTTGGTCACCTCTGGTCTATATTATTACTTTAAGAAATGTCCTTGCATGGAGTTAGTTTAAAATCTAAAAGCATAATTTTTTTCTAAAGTTTATCGTTTTGAATATTAAAATAAGTTTTTAAGAATATTAAAAGAAGTATTAAAGAATATTAAAAGAAACATAACTTAAACTTAATTTAAAATTCATCAGCATAATCGAAGAATGATTCAAAACAAAACAAAAGGGGTTTTAATTTGAAGAATTTTAAAATTAATTTATTATATTAACAATCTGATATATTCTCTCTTCACGGTAAACTAACCCAAACTTTAGCAAAGTTTGGCAGAGAAGTTTTATGTCGAGGAGGCATAATATGAAAGCAGTTTCTTTAAATACATCTTTTATTGTTTAAATAAGTAAAGTCAATCTGCTCGTTACTGGAGCAATCAAAATAATAAGTTGAATGTTAAAAATATAGTTCTCAGAAAAATAATATTACCAGACTTTGGTCAACCGATTCGAACCTTTCCTTCAACTGTCTAACATCTAATAATACTAATCGAAACAGCTTAAAAAAAGCGAAGCAATAAACCAGTTGAATACGTCTAATATATCTTCAGTTGAAGAGCTTAATCACTTCTCACATTCCGTCTGAAACCGACGATCATATCTCAACCAACTTCGGTCTCTTTAATATTTACACGAGCTAAATATAAAAAAAGTTAAATTTGCATTGCAGTTGTTGCCAACCACAAATCACGAAACTCGCAAAAAGCTCGGGTTCGAATCCGTTTATTTACTTGAGTTCATGGCGCGGGGTTGGAAAAACTTAAAAACACCATAAGAATTCGGATCCTAAAATAAATTTTTGCGTGAATCTTTTCCAAATGTCTAACAAACAATATAATTTAATAATTAGCTAAATTATTCAATGTAAAATTACGAAAATTTACTTATTATTCATCTAACCAATAATAAAAAGCAGGATTTTGTATTAGCATAATGGTGAGATTTAGCTGGACGAAATTATTCAAATATACGAGTAAGAGAAAAATTTACGTTTATAAAACTGAAAAATTTTGAGAAATAATTAAAGATTTTTATAAAAAAATTGCATACGTATCATAATGTATTCCTTTTGAAATTTTTTTCTTTATTCTGCCCTTCATGCTCTTTTTAAAATTAAGATCTTTAAAAGTTGGGAATAGGTCTTTTCCATGAGTAAATTCACATTACAGTAGAATGCTTTTACTAAGTAAAGTGGTATTTTAAAGAAAAACAAATGAGCTGTAGGGGTGAAAAAATGCAAATTTACCCTCAAGATAAAAAGCGCAAAATTTGGTATGAAGGTAAATCATCGTGAAAAACAATGTACGTTTCGTGCAAAAAATTTCTATGGAATGAAAGTAAATTAATATTCGCATAAATTATTTTTTATAGTTATATAAGTTACTGTTGCTATATATTAGAGCTCCAATTCAAAACAGAATTATTATAAGAAGCTTTTAGAAACTTTTAGTATTGTTATAGTTTAGTATTGTTTAGCATCGATAAGTATAGAGAAAGAAGAGGGTAAATTTTGTCATTAGTATTTTATGCATTAACGGTCATTATGATTTTCAAAAACATAGAAGTTAATTATTCAAAAGGAGGAGTCCTAACGAAGTCGGGTAAAGAAAAAAAGAAAATTAGAGAGAATGAGAAGAAATCAATGTTGGGAAAAATGTTTTAAAATTTAATTAAAATAAATAAAAGTTTTATACATTTCAAGAGAGAGACTTGATTCATTTGCTACAATAAGCCTATTTGAACATGTGATTTAAGAAAAAAAGTCGGTAAAGAAAAAAAGAAAATTAGAGAGAATGAGAAGAAATCAATGTTGGGAAAAATGTTTTAAAATTTAATTAAAATAAATAAAAGTTTTATACATTTCAAGAGAGAGACTTGATTCATTTGCTACAATAAGCCTATTTTAACATGTGATTTAAGAAAAAAAGTGGTAAAAAAAAAAAAAATTAGAGAGAAGAAAAAAAAATGTTGAAAAATTTTAAAATTAATTAAAATAAATAAAAGTTTTATACATTTCAAGAGAGAGACTTGATTCATTTGCTACAATAAGCCTATTTTAACATGTGATTTAAGAAAAAAAAAATTCTAAATTTATTTATTAGGAACAAAAAAAAAATATTCTTATGAGTATTTTTATTCGAAAATTATTTTTAAGAAATCTGAAAAAATAGTTGATTTTAAGACACAATAAAATTGTAATCTCTTCTTTTTCTAGTAATTACAACACATCAACTTTTAGTTAATCATAACCTTAGAAAACTAGCAGTTGAAATGAAATAAAAGAACGATCGTCCATCATTTCTGTTGCCTTTAAATAGGCTTATCTCGAAGACGTTATAAAACCCATTATAAGTTATAAAACAAATCCACATTCTTCACAATTGAAATAAAGAGCATCTTGGTAATATAGACATTTAAAAATAATTGGCTTGAATAAAAAAGAAAACAAAATGTAGAGTACCCCAATACATCAAGAAAAACAATTTGTATATTTGAAGACATACTTTACGTGAGCTAAAAGATTTATTACAATATCTCCTAAAGTCAAGCAAGGGAAAGCAAAAGTTCTTGAGAACACAACATATGGCCATCGACTTGAAGCTAAATCTCATCCTAATAAATTATTGCAGAACTAAGAACGAGACAGGCTTGTGTAGTCAGAACTTATTGCCTCTGATCTGAAATGGCCTCTTTACAGAAGTTTTCCTCATTGCAAGATTTTCGTTGCAGAGATTACCCTCTTTGCTCTCTTTCTTTATTTCCATGTCTCCTGATCCTTTTCTCCTTTTCTTTCCGATTCATTAAAGGGATTGCTTTTCGCTTTCTTGCTTGGTACATTAGGGTGATGACAAAACATTAAACTTAAACACACGTGCAATGACCGCTTTGTGGACAAGGGAAAATTCGGTGTTTCAACGATGAGATAAGTTTTAGCTTCGGGTTTCGCGGTTAAGCAGAGCTCTTGAAAAATAAAGTGGGAGTATCGATCTCGATATTGGTAAAGGTATAAGGAAGATTTCCACTTTCCCATCCACATATTGTTCGTTTTTCCAATAAGGTGCGTTTTAGAAAACTTTAAGATAAATTGACTACTATCAAATGTGGGACTGTAAGATACATCATTACTGAATAATATTATTTTAAAGCTGTATTTAAATACTATTAGGTGGGAAATCTGCAAGATTTCGAGTGAATTATCTTAATCTAGATTAACCAGAATCCATTATTAAATTTATGTACTTAAAAATTATGTTATTTATTCCACGTTGTATTAACTTAGTTAAAGAGAGAAATTCTATGAAACTCGGAACAGTTTTAAAAAGGTTGAATCATTAATAAATATGATTTATTTTAAAATTATAGGTCGGTTAAGGTGACTGACTATTTTCGAAAACATAATTTTGTAAGCGGATATAAATACATAATTATTTTTGATATATATATATATATATATATAGTGTCAGAATATACATATAAAATTTACAAAAATTTGAATATACACATTTGAATCAGAATACGCATATAAAATTGTTTTAAGAATATTATTACAAGCAAAAAGGACTTAAATGCAATTTTACGACAAAAAATGAAAAATAAACATATTTTCTAAGCATTCCCTTTTCAGGAATATTTTGCCTATATGTATCGAAGACTTTTCTACAGAGCCTGAGGTAGGAGTTTTAAAAGATAGAATTTAGAAGTGGATTTATTCATATATTTTAATATCAGAGTAGAAAAATTTTAACAGAAGCATCCGTTATTACTTGAATTGATCGTAACTCCAAAAAACATTTAAATTGTTTCAAAAACTCAAGTTTTGACCCTGTTTAGACGTCTAACCTTATATAGATAAAATATTATTGTTATAGAAGCATTTTTCATAAAACGAGAATGTTTTGAAAATATGTCATTCTTTCCTCATTTTTTGCCAAAAAACTACATTTAAATAATTTTTACATGTAATAGTATTCTGTAAACAGTTTTATATGTATATTTTAATTCAAATGATGCTAAATATCAAAATAAACTTTAATTCATACGCTTTTTAAAACTCACTGCTCCAATTGTAGTCAGTCAACTTTTAATAATATTTTTAAAAAGCAAAAAAATAACAAGTTGTTCAATTACTAAGGTTTTGGGAATATTATTCCTATTTCAGAAAAAAAAATGCATCACAATATTGTTTTCTATTTTTCCAGAAATATTTTTGTAATTATGGTTGGGAAATAAGTGATCATCATAATGACTTTTTAAAAGTTTTTACATAAATGGTTTCAGTAACTTATATTTGAAATCTTGATATTGTATTATTTTCAGCAAATGAATTATTTTTTTTGCAACTATTGTAGAATTTTATTTGTGTGCGTTGCTCAAGTTCATATTATTTAGTTTCGAATATTTTTGGAATCAACTATTAAAAAAAAACATCAGCAAATATGCAATCTTATCCATCGAGAATAGTAAAAATTTCATTGAACTATAATTTAAATAGTACTATTAGGATTAACGGCTTAAGAAAAAGATCAGAAAAAAGTGTAAAACAAACATTAAATTCTAACTCTTATACACAGGAATATAAATAATTAATTATTAACACAACAGATAATAGCTCTTATTTATTGTTAAAATCAAAAAGTTGCATTGATTTAATCCTTTTACAAAAAAAAAAAAAAAATGAAAATTCAGTTATTCCAATCTTTTTTAATTCATCTATATGTATTTAAAAGAATTGCAGATCTGCAGGAATTCTACAAAAATTTTATGCATAATTTTAATTAGTGATTTTAAAGAGCACTGTTATAAGATATTTGCATTTCGAAGTACTTTTGATAAATATTGATAAATAATTTTTTTCCCAATGGGGCTGTGTATTGGTATTTTTACCATTGCAGATTTAGTACATTCCCGAGGAGTTGGCATCACTTTTCAGTTTGGCACCATATAGGGGATACCAATTGCTGCAAATAGTTTTGATGCCCAGTTTTCTTCTCAGAGGAAGGTACCTGAGCTTTGACGATATGCGAACTTGTTTTAGGACTTCAATTTTACGGAGAGCATCAAATCCAAACAGGTACTCAAGGAACCTTTACATGCCGCATAATCATATAATATGGACGCTGTCGATTTTTTGCATCATGAAAATCCACCTACTTGGGCCGGAGTCGAACCCACAACCTTAAGTGCAGAAGGACAGTGACAAACCTCCAAGACAGCTTAATTTGAAGTATACATATTACTAAAGTAGTTACAAATAATGAAACAGCTATTTATATGTTTTTACAAATAGGTACTATCATTGTGATATTTTGTTCTAATTATCTAGGAACAATAAAACAGATGTAGAGTAATTGTAATGTTTTTCAAGAATCTAGGTATTAAAATTATAATGCTTTAAATATGGTATATATATATATATGGAAATAGGGAAATGAAAAAGGAAATAATGTACAAAAATACAATTCCTTTTCAGCACATTATATAAGGCTATTATAGAACTCCTAAATACTGATAATTTACAGTTCTTTCATTTGTTTAATACAGGAAATAAGTAAGTTTGTAATAAGTTAGACAATATTGTTCTCTTATAATTTATGAATTAAGAGAACAAGTTTTATGTCCACATATTTATATTATTTAATATATTTGCAATGTTCTCAAAAGGTATAATTATTTCATTTTGTTAAAAATTACAAGAACAATAAATGAATTAAAAATACAATTTCTATTTTAATAAAATACCAATTTATATAACTTCCTATTTATACTTTACGGAAGCAATTGGAAGAAATTATTTTCATCCTTTTCAACTAAAAGAAATAATTTATTTTGTTGTCATGATTTCTCTTTTACCTATTTTAAAATAAAAATATGCTTATAGATTGATCAATTTATGGTTCAAATACGTTATCCTCCGGAAAAAAAAATTGGAGTAACATTTTAAATTATTAAGTGTTTTGAAGTATAATTTGTGAAAGTCTCTCAGGATTCTCTTTTCGAAATTTTATTGAAAATAAAACAAATATTTACTTTTTTATCTACAAATTTAACACGATAATCTAACTACACAAATATTATAACAATTATTCTAATTTACAAGATAAGGCATTTTACTCCATTAAGCATTTTAAATTGGATTAAAAATTTATAGATGTTTTTGGCAACCATAGAATATATTTTAAACTTTTTAAGAAGGTTTGCACTGCCTGACATTTGCAATTATTGTGTTACCATATTTTTGAACCATTTATGTGTTTTTGAAATTGTAAAACAAGAAATGATTGGAGCTAGGTCTCTTTCATTTAATATTTTCACTGAAAGTTGAAAAATATATAGATTTTCAAACAATAATTTTATTAAACTGTTTGATTTTTACAATTTAATGATATCAGTTTATATCTGAAGTATCTCGGAATTTTTAAATGTTAATAGTTTATAGATATAAAAAACTCAGTATTATATAGTTTTTTAATTTGTGAGAAAAAGAAAAGAAATGAAATACATTTTAAATAATTTTACGATTTTGTGAAAGTTTCTTCATATAAAAACAAAAGTATTAGTAAAAATTAATATTAGTTTTATGGATCTCAAAACAGAAAATACTTAGTTCCATTCCTTTAACTTTCATTTACACATACACTGATTGAAAATAAAATTTAGATCAAATTGAAAGCATTTTGGCCTTTATTAAAAGCAGGGCAACTTCCTCAAAGTATTAAGCATCGTAGATCATTTTCGTTTTTAGAGAAAATTCTTTAACCATTTAATTTCAGTTAATTTATCATGGATGTTTTAATTTCAACATCCTCGTTAGCAAATATGCCCACTAACCAACAAAGTAGAATTATAAAAATTGTGTAGAGTATTGAGGTTTTAATAGTTTTAGAAAAGTATTTTTCTAATTTCTGACTGCACTGCTAAAGATGAAAATTCAAAAATATACAATGAAAAGAAACACAGAATAATGAACTTACTGCTGATATCTAAATGGAAAATCCATTTAATTTTAGAACCTAAAGAATGGAAGGTGATGAGAAAAATATGTTGCTTAATCGATTTGCAGTTCCTATAAGAAGTATTCCCAAGAGTGAAATGCTGTAATAACTTGTCTTTAAGGAATTTTGTTTGGTTTGTGAAAGACTTTCTCAATGAAATAGTAATGGCGCATATTGCGAAATCGAGATCTGATCTTATATGTTTCACGATAGATTACTTACTTATTATTAAATGCTCAAGTGTCGTTTTCCTCGCTTTGCCGAGAGTCAAAATTGCGAGGTCCGACATCAATAAATCTTGTGTAGCTCAAAGTTTTGACATTAGTAAACAACCAGTCAGTGTTTATTGCTAAATATCGCACTAAAAAGGAGTTGTTTCGCATGGAGATGTTTATTGAATGTGCGAAAAATTATGTGCTGCCTCAGGGATATTTCCATGATGAAGACAGTGATGGAATAAATGCAAAGTAATAAAGATTTTAGAGAACTTTTTAATCTTCATAATGTTTACTCCAAGAAAACACTTTTGAGTAAACTTGACCTTGAATACACGTAACTTAGTTTCAGTGGTTACAACATGGAGATTTAGAGTTCCCCTCTCTGACGTAGGAAGCTTCTTGTAATTTCTATTTTTTATGAAGATAATTTGCATGGGATAAAGAATTGCTTTAAATTCATTTTCATTGGTAATGCTTTTCAGTAAATACCTAAAATTGACAGATCAAGTTTAAAATATGTTGTTTCGTTGTCGCTTACTCTTATTTCATTTAATGTAGAGATTTTAAAGGTATTTTTCATTATTTAAAATTTTATTCTTACTTTAATGAATTCTGCTTAATATTGTATATTTAAGATTATCTTCACATACAATATAAACTTGCATTGTTCTCTATCTAATTATTATTTTTTCTTTCTAGCACAGAACTCCCCCACAATTTTATAAGTGTCAAATCTACCTTTTGCAGGAGTGATGTATAGCTTGTTTCCTGTTACACCGC
>BMAO01019500.1:0-13378 GCA_019973975.1 Trichonephila clavata
GACATATTTCTGATATAATTTAATCGTTGGAAGCAATATATTTAAATCATACAAATTGAATTAGAAGCATTTGTTGAGGGTAGTATTAGTTTACTCAATTATAGGCATTGCATCTGTCGAATACTGAGTTTCAGTTCTGGTACCTTCTTAAGAACCACTTATAGCGTGGGTGATGCTCGTTAGATATATCTTTCGGTTGGCTTGGTTTGGAATATGAGTGTATGCTATTTCAGATGTCGTTTTTGTTACTTGACAGAGATAGATTCAGAATTGCGAGGTTTGTCTCTGCTGCGGAACTACTAAGAGACAGCGATGTTGAGGTCTTTGTTAAGACTGGATCATTCCCCTGAAAGGCAGCTAGTCTGGAAATCAATCGGAAAGAAAGTCCATTGGAGTTTGTTGGAGTATCATAGAATTTTGCAAAGGGTAGAAGCCTTGTAGAGTATTGAATCTTGTAAAAGTGTCTCTCTAGTGTCTGTGAAGCTTTGTAGCGTATCAAAAATCTCTGGTTTTCCCCTTTTGGTGTCTAATTAAAGCTGTAATAGCCACGCCCACAAAAGTGACTCGCGAGGCAGAATCATTTCTGTTTGGAGGTAGCCAAGATTACTATTCGTCTATTGGTCCTAGTCACCCTTCACGCGGTGGACTTAGAAGCCGGTGATTCGCGTGGGAATTTCACCGGTCATCTTTCTGTCGTCTGGATAAAGGGAAATCAAAGGTTGACTTGCATTCGAGCATAAGCGTCGTAGTATCTGGTCTTGGATATTTTCCCACGCAAACTCCATGATCGTTGAGACTTCACTAGTTCCCTAACAGAAAATGGATCCTTTGATGGAGACCAACGCACTCTAAATACACCAAATGAGTAAGGGTTTTGGCCAAGGTACCAAATTAATTGCCTTAGGACAAATTACTTGTGACTATAAATATAAAACATATGTAATTTAAAACAAAATATTTTAGAATAAGCTTATTATAGGAAAGAGACGTGGAAATTATAAACTTGTATGGATTTTAGACACATACAGAGAGCCCTCATTTTCACCAAACAGTTTTAAAAATAGCACATATAACAGTCTTAATGGGGCAAAGGTTAAAGAAAGAGTCAAACTATGATAGTTAATTACGCGTTTTGTACTCAGCAACATTTTTGTGACAGTTGATAAGTTTATTTTTCCCGGTTTCCTTCTCTACTAGTTTCTAAATGGGAGGCAATTTCCGGGAAAAGAGAAGCTTCTCTTCGTAAATCATTAGTTAAAGAATCTTTCTTTTGAGACAAACTCCGCACTTACGCTAACAAGACTTAGTGCATCACTAGTGCAAAGGATATCCAATCAGCAATTAATAACATATTTTAGCGGAACGAAGCGTGATGGTTACTGCTTTTGTTGATTTTTTTTATTGATAATTTCACGTAATGTATAAAAAAAAGAGATAACCAAGCAAGTTCAGCAAAATGAGATACCCAAATGAAACGGTTGAATATAATGCTAAATTATTAAGGAATGCTTATTTTCTTTTAGCTCTAAACTGTTGCCTTTCCTTTTTTTATGTATCGGAAAAAGCAGAATATTAAACTATTCCAAAAACTATTTCCCCCAATTTTTGAAAATATTTTGATTCTTTTTTTAATAGTAAATTGTTAATAAATTTCGATTGCTTGAAAAATATTTTTAAAATCTGGAAAATACAATTGTTTAATTAAAATTATTATTTTTAACTTTCTTGAATGCACTTTATTTTATTCACTCAAGTACAATAGTCTAGATTAAATACAATGCTTCAATGCTAAGTCAAAAGTTTTTTATATGAAAATTTCTCTCAATGCATATAGATAATATGTAATCACTTGAAATTTGATAAATTAAAAAATTTCCACAACAGACATATTAACTACGTTTTTTTTTTTGTTTTTTGTTTTGTTTTTTTTTGCCTCGTAAAAAATATGAATAACTATTTTGTTTTATATTACTTCCTTAGCAAAAGAAAAAATAATAATGTGTAAATTAAGTTATAAGACTTTCTTATTTCTCATTCACTAACTTGAAGCAAAATCAAAAATATAATACTGGTTAAGTTTGACTAGTATTTTTCGAACATAATTTCTAAAAGTTTTTTTCAAATTTCGATAGTAAAATTACACATGTTTTTAGAAATACCGATTTAAATCATCCTTTTAACTATTATTTATTTCATTGGAGCTTAGAAAGAGCAATTGAATGGTTTTTACCGTAACACTCGACATAGTAAAATAATTCTGAATCACTATAAACACATCTCTGTGACAATACGATTGAAAGTAAGCGATTCAAAATTATTGTGCTTCGATTCGTATCTTTTATTTTTCAACAAAGGTTATTATAGTTTTTAATAATCTTTTTAATACGCTATTTGTCTGCTAAAAAATACTTTTGAAACTAGGCAAAATGAATTGTTTTCCTTGAAAACAATTTTTTTTCCAATAGCGAAAACTTTACGAAAAACGGCACAAATTCCTCCAAAAATATTAGTAACAATGTGAGTTAGTGAGGATAGTAATAATTTCATACGTAATTATTAAGAATAGTATAATGATGCTCAAGACAAAAATGTGCTATATTGATAAAATTAGTATACAGTAATTTGTTTTAAATGTAGTAAAAGATTGCATCGTTTATTCTAGTATGTTTTATTTCTATATGACTACAAAATTGATTTGCAACATTTAAGCAACCGTCGAACGATCGCTTGTAAAGCCGACATTTATGTGAATCCAAGGACGTCTTAAAAACATGTGCTAACAGTGCCAAGCTCAAGACCTTGTTGCCTGCTCGACTCACTCAATAAGATTTTGAGACGAATAACTTTAATGCAACATTTCTCAAACTGTGGGGCGCGCTCCCCTAGGGGTGCATAATAACCCTATGAAGAAGTCGTGAGCATATTGAAAAGTCGAAAACAAAAGATAATTTTAAAAAATTATTAAATGACTGAAAGTATAAACAAACAAAATACATAAAAAAATGCACACTTATCTTGTTATTTGTACAGTTTTTATAATTAATCCCTTAAGTGCCGATTCAAAATTATGTGATACTCACCCCAACGCCACCGTTTAACACTTAGGCAATGTATGTGGTGTATTGGAGGGCGGGGGTAGAAAGTAATAAATAAGCAAATCAACTGAAATAAGTAAATCCTTCGCGAACACACACACACACACCTTTTATTTTATTCCAAAGCCTTCGGAAAAATTGTATACTTCCCAGTTCACAGAAACTATTGTACTTTGGAAAAACGCATATATACGTCTGGAGTAATTAACGAGCTGGACTGAGCGAGACGTTTATATACGTCCTCGCCGCTAAAGAGGTTAAAGTCGTATTGTAGGTTTAACGTCAGAGTATTGAATTATTGAATTTAATGCATTGTTATTGTATGCAGAGGGGGGGGGGCGATGAAAAACATGATGAATTGGGTAGAAAGCCGCCATCCGGTATAGTGGTCAGTGAAGCTGTCTGCGGTGTCGTAGGACTGGTTCGAATCCGGAGAAGCATGGATGTTTGTGTTGTAATCCTTTCTTCTGTCTGTGTTGTATGCCTCGTGTTATACATTGCGTGGTGCACGAGGAAAAAATGTTTAAAAAAAATTGTGTAAAAAGTGTTGAAAGATTGAGAAGCGCTTCTTTAATGGTCAAATGTTATTCCTGAACATATTTTCTGAAAAACAGGGAATTTCAAACTATATTTGCCAACTGGAAAGTTTGTACAAATATGTGATGGCTGTAGTCCATGTTTAGGTCTCAGCCTACCATCATACACAACCATTATTCATTTCGTTGAAAGTGTGCAGGCTGTCGAGCCGGTTTATGCCTAGGCTTGTAAAATTGTGAGTCATGCACACTTATTTGTTTCAGGTTGCCGTTTGTATAAGTTTTTTAAAATGTATGCAATATGCTGTCTACTTTCAAGAGTCACACATGGGATCACGCTATTGCATACGGCCCAGGGCCGCATTTCCATTTAGGCATATTCTTAGGTACAAAAGATTTGGAGGCAAAAAAAAAAATTGAAGGGAGAAAAAAAGAGAAAAATTTTGAATTACAGTGAAAGTATCATCGTCTAGCGAGTCAGTGTGTTTGTGTGTGCACACAGAGCGAAAGATTGGGGATGAGTCAATGGTATTGTTTGCGGGCTTCAAAGACAAGACACTGCAAAGAATAACGGTTCTCCCTCCCAGCCCCTCTCCTTAACAGCAAATCGAGTGGAAGTGGTAGCCTAATGGTCAAGAGCACGGACTCGTGGCTAGCAAGTCATGGACTAGAGCCTAATACCACTGAAGAACTACCGTGTAGATAAAGCCGATGAACGCGCGCGCGCGCGTGCTCATGTTCAAATGTCTTCCCATGGGTATGAAGTGAAGTTGCGAGAGGAGTATCGTCAAGAGATTCAGCAGTTCAAAATGTATATGAAGGTGGGAAAAAATAGCAACAAGAGGAAAATCTCTCCTTACATCAAGAAAAATTTTGGAATGTACCATCCCCAATTTAGAAGTTGCAATGAAAACTCACTTGACTCTTCCTGAGACTATGCAGCACAGAGAAACTTTTCTGCCTTTAAGAGACTAAACACTGAAATGAGATCTGCTACGGAAAAGTGAAAAAATTAAAAGTTTGATGTTACTTTGCACTCAAAACGATATTACAATAGAAATTTATTACAATGATGTCATTTTGCAACGATCAAGGCTCGACAAAAACCTTTGTTGTACAAGTAGGTTGACAGTGACTCAACAAAAAATATAATAGAGGGATACGCGATGAAAAAGATGATAGTTAAAATGTTGAAAAAACGGTTCATACAATAATGTATACTGTAATTGCAAACAATTAGATTAAATTACTGTACTTGTTTAAAAAAGGATAGGTAGGTGATCCATGATCCCGTAGGGCAGAAAAGGTGCATGAGTGGCTAAACCATGACATTATAGTTTGCTTATGGATGCCGGCTGCAAGTCCCAAACAAGACAGGTTTATAGGTGGTGGATAATGGAAAGACTCTCCACTAAGAACAAAGCAAAGAAAGGGAAAAGAAGAAAGAGTTGAGGGAAAATCCCTCCCGAACGAAAACTGACAAGGTAAGAGTTGAAGGGGCATGCTCCAGAAATAGCGGGGGCCAGGAACTTAATGTGCCGCGGAGGTTAAAAATGGACTTTCCCTGGTCCCAAGAAATCTGAAGATGTCCCACGAAAAATCCGAGAAATTTTGTGAGAAAGACAGGATATCCATGAGATTTTCAACAAACAGATTGTAGTTGAAATGAAGACAAATATTCAAATTAAATTTTAGAGAGTTCAAATTTGATTTTTTAAAATTATAATTATAAATATTTGACAAAATTTTTTCAATTAATTCCTTTTTTATGTGGTTTGTTAAAATTTTTGAACGATAATAGAATATCAAATCATATATCATTTTTTTTTAAGTTTTTCTTTTCAAGATGCAGTCGGTTTTAGAATGTTTAAATACAGCATTTTCAAGCAAATTTCATTTTTTTTCATTAATTTGTGACATAAAGATATCTGTTAAAAGATATTATATTTAGCATTTTTTTTACGTTTAACTTCTTTAAAAAATGTACTTATTTTCTTATTTATATTATTAAGGATGAGGATAACCACTTTTATTTTTTCCTATGAAAAGAAGTTCACACAGTATAAGTATTCCGGGAGTTAAAATAAATTAGTTCCACATGCATTACTTTTCTCCAAATTGTTCTAAGTTGCCAACCACAGCGAAGCAAAACCAACACGACATTCGTTATCAACAAGCATGAAAAAGTCCAAACAAAATATTTATCCAAGTGAGTATTGTATAAAGAAATTAGAAGAAAGAACGCAACGGATTTCATCTGATAGCTGGCTCTGCAACCATACCGAAACACAGTCTCATTATCCGGAAAGTAGGGCAATAGGATCTCATTCAATATCCCTGAAAGGAAACAACAGTATTTCAGTGCACAAAAGAAATTCCATTAGTTTCCACGTTTTTTTATGCAAAAAAGAAAACGAAGTATTTTTATTTCTCAGAAAATGATTTCACTTTTTATATTTTTCCCGAGAAACTGTGTTAGATTTCTACCTCTTATACGGTGTTATACAATATCAATGTACATATTGTTGTTCTGGCGCTGTATATATGTAGTAGTATATATTCGAATTCCAATTTTATAAACCTGAAATGTTTTCTTAGAAATATATCGATCGTTCTTTTCTGTATGCTATCAAAATAAGTCTTTGAATTTTTTTACCTCTTTTCTCTCAAATTCTAAAAATATTGATGTAGTTTTGATTTTTTGTGCTTGTGGAAGAATATTCGGAAAATCTCAATATTTGAATAAAAACTAGATTTTTATTATTCTTCAGAAATTCATGAATAAAATTTCTATTTGATATTCTTTTAATGTAAATAAACGAAATGATAGTTTCTCGTTTTTGTGAGCATACTGTATTGTATGTTGTATGCGTGCATTCCTATTTTGTTTTCTCTCAACATCTCATTTCGTATTTACAAATTTTAGTTTTAAATTTCAAACTATTTTTCAACTATGAGATTTAAAATTTTCGTTCCGAGTTTTCAGTATTTTTTAAAAAATATATTTATATTAAGATATTTTTTAGAATAATGATGTAATTTTTTTAAATATTTACGTGAAAAAAATTGTTAAATATTTTTAACTACAAAAAATTTTGTTAATTGCTCTTTTTTTTATTTTTCTATATCTAAATTTCAGTTTTTAAAGGTTTGAATAAAACTGCATGATTATAAAAAGCAAAACATCAAAGAGAATTTATTTACTATATATATATATATATATTACATTCTTAATTTTTACAACTATAATATTTTGAAAAGAGATAACTGCTACTACTACTTAAAGTAATTTCATTCTCAGTAATTTGAAAAAAAATTTATAACTAAAATAAAATAAAGATTTCTTTTAAGATAACATTTAAATTAAATTTCTAACAGATTTATTTTCAGATACTTGCTAATAAACTCATACAAATTTTGTTAACAATAAACTATACACTTTTCTTGATAAATAATAATTTACTAAAAATAAAGTTATAGTATTTGTACTCTTTTCGTGAGGAGAAAAACTAACTATCTCCTTTTTTCTCACCACATTCCTCACTTGAAATTTGACAGGCATGGTTCTTTTGTTGAGTAGAGATCTGGTGCAAAAATACTTCGCTTAACCAATTTTCAGGGGTGTAGGTGCCGTTGTGGACAAAAAAACCCATTTCTGAGCCAATAGGCTTACAGATTTGAATTTTGACAGGAATGTTCCTTTTATTGAGTATAGATCCACTAGTAACGGGTCTTCCGGAAATCAACTGCCAAGTAGTACACGAGTATAAAAAATTAATGTGCTTCCGTTTTAGAAGTTCAAATCCTAACCTAATAATGTTTTTGATTGCAATCGAATGCTAGCTAGGACTATATATAGAGCAATATATAGCCATACAACAATCATGAAATCCTCAGTGAAGCAGGTGAGTAACGGCTAATAATTAACAAAATCAAATTAGTCGACAAAAATATTTCTAGCTAACTCAATCTTAATATTTCAATTTGATACAAGAAAAAAAGTTTTTTTCTTTTCTTTTAAATCACTAGGAGGTTTCAATATTTGGATGACATTCACAACATCTTGATAATATGTTTAAAATAATTCAAAACCCTACCACACATGCCTAAATAAATGCTTCATTGAACGATAACCCTAATGAAATATAATGTAGTAAATTGAAATTTACTGTAAAAGTTTTATAGAAATTTACGTCTAAAGGAAAAGTCAAAAGACTTCGAGTATTTTTTTAATATTCAAACGTATAACATGAACAAAAGGAAAATATATGTTCCCTCTTATTTTGAAACTATATTATTGATTGCTTCGTTAGATTCTATTTGAATTATCATTCTAGACTACGTAAATGGCTATTGGCGTCTGACACTTAATTGGCCGCAGGCAAATAACGATGAGATAGAAGCTCATAAGCTTATAAATCTTCCCCGAACTCAATCGCGAAAATTCCTGTTAACAGGTCGCACACCCTATTGCTCCACATGATGTCTTATGTAAAATAAATAAAGAATTTAAAAGGACATGGTACGATTTACGCAAAAATATTTAATTTAATGATTTTTAAAATTTTTTGGTTGCCTCCTATGTGCGTATACCATACAAAAGAGATTTTGTACTCAAAATTTCATAAAAGATTACCCATTTAATTTTTTATGGAAAAACTTAAAATTTGTGAAGGGATTTTAAGGTGATTTCAAAAAATGCGGTTGTTTCAAAAAATCCAAAATTTTTTTTTCATAGATTGCTTTTTAACATGTCTTGAATACGTTGTTAAATTGATTTTTTTTTAATTCGAAGTCGTTATAAAGTAGCAAGTGTTAGAAGAGCAGCTGTTCGGAGCGCTGAGTTGGAGCGCCTATTGTGTACAGTTTTATACCATTGACTTTCTTGGCAAATATACCTTCATACAAGCAGAGACAAGTTTGTAGAGATTTAAAAGGAAATAAGCTATAGATATTGAATATTTCGTCAAACTTGTTCTAATCTTCACCACCAGGCATCGCCGATTGAGGGTGAGGTAAGATTTTCATTGTTTTAATCGGACTTGAAACTTTTAACACGTTTTCTTAAAACTGTGCTTTTCAAACTTTCCTCCATCATATTTCAAAAACAGTTTGACCGAAAGACTTCAAACTTATAGAGTAGACTCAGCTTATATATATGTACCAAATGGACTACGATCATTCCAAAATTCACAATATTTCTATTTTTATAACAAAAACATCACGAAAAAAACCATGAAATTCGAAACATTTTCTTCAGGGTCTACCAAAAATCCAATTTTTGATATTTTCATTTGAGTACAATCTATTCTGTGCATTTTAGCTCATAGATTAAAACGTCATTAGTTTTTTTAAAATTCAGATAGGCCAATTAGCCGGAATCGTGGAGGAAGTGAGAGTATATTTTTTCGAGGCAGATGTGTTCAGAGCGCTATAACTCACGCTCTGTTAGAGATTTTTTTCTAAACATTTATATGCATATTCTTAAAATAAATATAAATAAATTACAAAAAACTATAAGTTCTACCTTTTAACTAGTCGTCAAAAAATATTCTCTAAATATGCTTAAAAAACAGGCTGTCACATGGGTGAATCCTCTTAAAATTTTACTCCTACAAAAATTTATGTACACGCATGAAATTTGATTTACAAGTACTTAAAGCCCAAAAGTTGATATGGGTTTTGTGATAACACGATTGGTATTCGTACAATACTTCTTTTTATGAATGCTTATTGAAAACTCGTTGAAAAATGTATACATTCTGAGTTAAATTATTTTTTTAAACAGTAAGTATTGCTTTGATTCAAAAATGCATACTGACTTTTGTAACATGTGCTATAAGGAATAGGTAAAAAATTCTAAGCATTAGGCACTATAGAAAAAATGCCTTAGCACTTTAAATGAAAACAAACTACTTATTTTATCTTTTTGAGGTAAGTAAGCTTAAAGTTTTGATTTGCCATAGGGATGTGAATAAAAACTATCATAATTCTGCGGGTTTTTTCAGTTTACAGCTTTCAAATTTTGTGAGGTAACAGAAAAGTATATAAAGAATAATTCAGGTTAAGAAAAATATACTTTGATTTTTTGACCGAATTTGTCAATTGAATCGTACTGTGTCTCCTTAACCCGAAACTTGGCTTAAATAACTCGAGCCCTGAAGCTTGAAATTTTTACTAATGAACTAAAATATCTAATTGTTTCTAGAACACCTGGGAAGTATTTCATAAATTCGAGACTCTTGGTTTGTGGCTTAGGCATTCTGTGTAAGAAGGTTATTGTGCAATAAATAAACCTTTATCCATATATCTCCACGTGGAGTGATAAAAAAAAGAAGATAAGGAGCCGTATTTTAGATGAAACCTTCGTTATTTCACTGTAGGTCAAAACTGAGAACTATAAGCATTCTTCTGCAGTTAAAAACTTTCGTCATTTGTATGGGACTGCTGCCCATGTATTTAAAGAGGGGAGGGATACTCAGGAAGTCGTAAGATGTCCCTGGCCCTAAGCCGTGTTAGATTAAATTAATCGAAAAGGAAAACGGGATCATGTAATTCTAAAATTAAATATAAAAGGACAGTGTACATAAAATGAAGTTGATATATTATTATGTTTTATTGCTCAAAATATTTTATATGCTATCATAAGGGTATGAAGAAGACAACAGGGAATGATGGGAACAGTTGTGTAATGTTTTAATGATTCTTTTTTTTAAATGTATTATGTACAAGTATCAATGAAAAGTACGAACGACATAAAATGAAACAGTAAATATTTGCATATTCGCAAGGAGAATGTAGGAGAATCTGGATGCATTGAGACTCTGACTGAGATGATCATCCGGTATAAGAAGATTATAAAAGCGGCGTCCAAATGATGCGAGCACAGAATTACTCCAGCACAGAAAAAGCATTAACTCCGATGTGTACTGTGAGACACTCCGACGCCTACGCAGGTCCATCAAGAAAAAAAGACCGGGGCTGCTCACGGAGGGTGTGGTTCTGCTCCATGATAACGCGCGTCCACACGTCTCCAGAGTCACACAAATGGAACTGGACAAGTTCCAATGGGAGACGGTGGACCATCCCGTCCTACAGTCCGGACATGTCACCCTGCGATTTCCATGTGTTTGGTCCACTGAAGAAACACCTGAAAGGAAAGTGCTTCAACTCGGACGACGTACTCAAGGACACTGTGAAGGACTGGGTCTCGTCAGTCCTGCGGGACTGACGAGAGGGATCCTGCGGCTTGTTCATCAGTGGGATCGTTGTGCTCAGGCCTATGGTGTATATTTTGAATAAAGTCTATATATTGTACCCACCGTGTCGTTTCGTACCTTTTCATTTGATCACCCTTGTAATATACAAGAAGTTTTACATTTTCCTTAAACTACTTAGAGGTATTTTCAATTTTTCCTCATAACATAAATTCCCATTAGGAAGAATCCAAATAAAATTTATGATCTGTACCTATGTTCAAAAATTTTGATGAAGTCCATAAGGCAAATATTAGAAGAACATGACTTAAGGTTACACACAGTACACTAGAAGTGACAAAAATACCGGGGCTTTTTTTTTTTGCATTTTCTTGTGGTTTCATAGTTAGTTAGCTTGCCCCCAAATTTCAGATCTAGTAACCAATTAGGTCTTAAGATATTTGAAGTTTTCGTAGCTTAGATTTTAGTTTCGGTTTCATTTTAAAGCATTTTTAATTAGTATAAAGTTAAGTAATTAAAAATATTTCTGATTAAAATAAATTTTTTCAGAATGAAATAGTAACTTCAATTTTCTGTTCTAAAATTACTCTGTTTGTGTTTTGAATATGAATGTCCATAGCTAATTTACCAAAAGTAATTCCAAGACAAATATTTGTTTTACACATATAGTTTATGTAACTTAGAAGCTTTTTATTTTATTTTCACTACTTTTTTCCTTGAAAGAAAATGCCACTTCCAAAACATTCTTGGGTTGCTATGAGACACAGTACTTGGAAGAGATGGAATCCTACTGAAAGTAATTATTCGAACGTGAATGATTATTGACAAATAATGAATGATTATTATAGTATGTAAAAGAGTTCATAACATATACGACTTTGTTTTTACACAGTTGAAATGATACATGAAACACTGCGCAAAAGTCATGCAAAAAATACTATATTTGTACAGTAAAAAGGGAGTTATATGCATTCAATGTTCTTATAGTGAAATATGAAATTAAAAATTTGTTTTAAAAATTGCATACACATATTAAGATTAAAAAATTTTAGTTTCAGTAAATATTTAAGACAATATTAACGCAAACGCCTCACATAGGACAATAAATCAATTATTTTTGAAATAATATTAAATCCTATTCATACACACAAGCCTACTTATATGCAACGCCTTTGTTGGTGTCAAGATTAGTTAAAATCGATATTTTTAATATAAAAGCCTATCATACCTGCTGTGAAGAAGTCCATAAAGGTTCTCATCCTGTAATAACGTTTTGAGAAGCTAAACTGCCTTCAGATGTACATTGTGGATTTAACTCATTTTTAGTGTGTCAAACAACTTATTTAAACTAATCTATTTGTTTCAGTTTATAATTATTCCCGTTTTCCGGATGTTATAACGGCATGCATGCTACTTTTTATCTTAGCGATCACACATGAAACGATTGAAAAACGCGCGTTTATTAAGGGTAAAAATTATAGAAATTATCTAATAGGTTTTCAAGGACAAGATTAGCTATCGGATTTTCCAATACTGCCAATAGAAGTAGATAAACCTGAAAACCAAAATTGGGGTTATCTGCTGTGGATATTATTTTAAATGCGTTTGAGAAAGAAAAAAAAGTAAGAAATGCACTTATTAAACTGTAATAGGCCAATTTAAAAGTAATAAAGTATTTAAATTTGTATATACGTGTATACTTATTGCAACACTTTTAAATGAGTTTTATACATGCGATCGTATTAATTTATTTTCCAAAAATGCCCCTCACCCCAATGAACTTCTGTTTCGATATGGAATTCTTTCAAGATTAGGTACGTCAGTCATTCACTCACTCACCCAGAAGAGAAATCTTTTCCTATTAAGCGATTTTCGCTTCGCGTTAAGAGAAAAAAAATGCATGAAAATGCGTAGTAGTTTGACGGTACCGTTGTAATATTTCGTGTTAATTGCTATTTTATTTTAAACGTGTTCGCGTTCAGCGTATTTTACTGTATAAAGAAGTCTTAAGAAAAATAAATGATTAAAATTTTTATCTGGATTATGTCTAGCAATAATTAAACGTTTGAAATTCACCAGTAAAGATCGATAGATTGATTGATACTGAATTATATATTTTCATAAAAACCTACCTACTATAATTATTATTACCTTAAACCCTTAAAATAACGTTTCTTTAGCTGTTGTTCCTTTGCAACTTTGCCATCATTTCTTTAATAAGAAAAGTTTATAGTATATATTTATTCCAGCAAAGCAATAATTTCACATAATTTAATAATACATATATAATACATTGATATATTCTTTCAGTAACAACCAGTTTCCTTTTACAAGGAATGGAGAGACTTTTTAAAAGTTTTCTTATCGTAATCCAAATATAGTGTAGAGTTTGGCATCAAAGATTGGAAGTTTAGTTATTTTACATATTTTGAAAAGTTTCGCATTTTTTTACTGAAAATGCAAAAGTTAAAAATAATATTTTTCGTGATCGTTATTCTTAAGACAATATTCTCCTGTCTAAGTTTAAGAA
>BMAO01019501.1:0-32984 GCA_019973975.1 Trichonephila clavata
TTTTTAGACAAAGTTAATTAATACTGTCAATAGCGCAACGTTATAAAATTCCAGTTTGGCTGAAAACCGATTTTCGACGCCAACTTTTGTCATTGTTGTAACAATAAAATTATTACAACAATGCAGATATATCCAAGTTGGCGCCCAAAACTAGTTTAACGTTTTTAATTAATATCTTTTTAATTAATTGCAATATCGGAATATAAATGGTCAAAACATGCATTGTCATCCAAACTTAACGTGTATACAAAATTTCAGCTCAATGGGAGGAAGATATCAGCTTCAAAATTGAGTTGCAAGATTCCACCCGAACAAATTACATACATACATACATACATACATAACATACATACATACATTGTAAGTTAAATAAAAGCTTTTAATTTAAAAATACACATTTACAATGATCAAATATACTCATAAATGTATTAGTGCTGCACGATGTTTTTGATAGTTAACTTATGAATACATTAAAAACAAGTTTAATAATTAGCAGTGTTTTCCATGAGCTTATCATATGCAAA
Organism: Trichonephila clavata; assembly: GCA_019973975.1. Taxonomy (NCBI): domain Eukaryota; kingdom Metazoa; phylum Arthropoda; class Arachnida; order Araneae; family Nephilidae; genus Trichonephila; species Trichonephila clavata. The sequence continues at coordinate 525 of BMAO01019501.1, forward strand.
ATTAAATACATTATCTCGAAAATTTTTATGGTTTATAATTAAATTCATATTGTAGCTTTAGCGTCCATTTTTATTGCATTCAATACATTGTTTCTGTAGAAGGGGTGGGGGATGGAAATTATGATTGAAAATTGGGTAGCAAACATTGAAAGTTTGAGAGGCACTGACATAATTAAATTTTACGTATTATACAAAAATCAAGGGCGTCAGGACCCATGAGTCCCGCCCCTTTGTGTTCGCCACTGCAACTAACTCTTCGATGAATAATCCTGTTAATTTTATATATCAAGAGGACAACAAAGGATCTGTAAACAAAAATGACCCACAATACTCCCCCTCCCCCCAGAAAAAATGTCCATTCAATTCCGCTTGAAAAAAAATACATCAACCTGAACTTTCCCAGTCCCTAGGGAATCTCATTATATTGCGTGATATTTAAGCATTGTCCAAAAGTAATTTATTAACCTTTGTTCATATTGCAAGAGCTCTTAAATTAGAACATGAATTATTAAACGCTGGAAATGTTTTATTGCGGGCACACTAAAAATTTGCATTCAAGTCACGTTGGAAAAGCATGAAGAATTGTTATTTGCATAATCCGGTGAAGTCATTAAGATATGACATTGTCAGAAGGACTAAGCAGCTGTTAATGAATCCTAGAGTTAATTTAATGAAATTGTTGTGTGACATGGATGATATTTAAAACTTGGCTGGAGATTGAACCAAGCTTAATTGTATGTTGTAGAAAACAGTAGTTATTTCTAAATGTTAGAAGAACATGTGTTTTCACTCTTTATTGTAAAAAGCAATGCAACACTCTTTATAATGACTTTTTAAGTGATAAACATACGAAAGAGTGATTAATTATTTTACCAGGTCCGTTAATATTTGAAATTTCTATACTTTAAGGATTAGGGTAGGGAGAGAGGGTAAAAATTGAACAACATACTTTAAATTATAGGGGGTTTTATTAAAACAAAAAAGAGTTTAAAACGGCCAACAGATGGCTCTCTATATAAAAAAGCAAGAATTAGCCCAATAATTGATTTTTAGCAATAAATGATGTTCTTTATAACAAATGTACAAGATGCTTGTAGTCGAGGGAGAATATTGTGAACAGCATATCTACAGGTTTGGTGAGAAATCACCGTCGGGTGTTGCATTGCAGCATCTCTAATGAGTTCGTTAAACTTGAGACTTCAGGTTATCCCCCCAACCAATAAGCATACGGATTGAGGTCCGGGGACCTGGGACGGAAGGGGTGCCTCAGCTCGCGATCTTCACCAAACGCTGCACACAAAAGATCTTTCACATACTTCTTGTAGGGATAGTATCGTTCAATTGCCTGCGGTGATAGTTGACTTAAGGTATCTTACTACCCTAAAATTTCGAATTTCGTCAAAACTGGCATTTTTTTTTTTTTATGATTTTATTTTATAGGCCATCTTATAAGCTTTATAAAAATACCAGGGTTTATTATTTTCCATTCTCTAGAACAAACACTGCAAGTGTTTTAGAAAAGATAGATGCCTCTACTTTATGCAAGATGTCATATCTTAAAATGTGTTTTTTTTTATTCGAAATATGTTTTATTTTGAAAATGCTCAAACGGCAACAGTGGTTGCTCAAAAAGTTTTGAAAATAATTAACTGAGAACTTTTGTGTATGTTCTGTCTAGTATTCCAACTGTTTATTATCAATCACCGTTTTATTACAAAATTTACAGTCCCTTATGTGAATATAATAACTGTTTTTTTTTAAGCAAATTTATTAAATAGCCAGAGATAAAGTTATCTACTTTTTGTAAAAATTAAAATATCTCTTATCCTAAAGTGGTCATTTCAAAAATAAATAGACAAAATATCAAAATTGAAAATGTGTTTATAAATATTTTGTACAGAATGGGCCTCATTTTTGTAAATTTTTCCAGTTTTTCCCCAGTTTAGTAGGTTTTTTTTCCTTCATAATTTTAGCATATTTTTCTTTTAATGTACTAAATAAATCTAAAAACCACAAAAAAAATCTCCATACCTCCATTTTTTGTAAAGTTGCCGCAAATAGTCGGATACCTTAACGGATTTTTCGTTGTGTTAGTACAATTTTACTAAAAATGCCTTTTCTGGTAAGGTCAACATGCTACAATTGCTGGTGCATCTGTTTCATTTCTGGCTAGAGCTCATTTTATACATGATTTCCATGTAACGTTACTGAAGTTGTACTGTCCAGTGTAATCTGTGGACCATTTTTTTCACATTTTTGGTTTTGATAAAACCCGTGTCATTTCAAGCGCATGTCTCAATTTCTACCTTTCTACCAACATTTAAAAAAAAAATTCTAATGGGCTGCAGATTGGTGTTTTACCATTGCAGACCTAGTACATTCCCCGGAAGATGGTATCTCTTTTACGCGTGGCACCATGTAGGCGGATACCAACATTATTCCATTAAATTACTGATTTTTCAAATGTTAACGGACTTTAGTGTCACTGGTATGTTTTTGTTTCTAATGCTGCCCAATCGACGATTTCCAATCGAGGCCCATAAAATTCCTCGTAGCAAGTGGCTTGTTTACGTCAGTCTCGTAAACCGCAGCTTTGAGCCCCATTCAGAGGACAGTACGTTTCAACTCGGTTCCTCCTCAACTTTGAGGGATAACATTTTGAAAGGTCAGCGGGCCTCCCACCTTTCATCTCTTTCACCAACCTCTCGGGATGACATGTGGCTCGACGAATATTTAGAGAGTCCCCATTCCGCTTTCAGGCACTATACATTTACAGACATCCATGCTTTCTCCGGGATTTGATCTCAGTAATTACGGCACGGCACTTCGCGACACTAACCATTATATCATCTAAACGACTAGTTACTTTATAATTCGGTTTAACTGGCAGAAAAAAAACAGATTTAGCTAGGCTATGTTAAATACTCAGTGGCGCAGTACACCGCATCCCCCGCATTGCGGGGGGCCAAGGGGCTAGGGGGCCCAAAGCGTGACTTACGCTAAGTATGTATTTGGACTTAGGGCCCTAAACGTGAAGGGGACCTAATATTCTTCGTTAAGCCACTGTAAATATTCTTTGATTCATGAATAACGTTTTGTAACGTCTTTCACATTTAGAAAGAATGAAATGAGGGGAAAGGAATAACAAAAAGAAAGGTCGAAAATAGAGAAAGTTCGCTAGGGTAGCCCGGGGAGGCGTCACTCGTGTTTAAAATAATAGCAACTTGTGTCTTTAAATATCACATTTTTTAGCAAAGAATTAGTTTTGAAATGTTATTTTGATGAAATATTGCATATAAAATACATCCGAGTGTAAGAGTAATGAATGAATTCAAAATACAACACATTAAAATGGAGATGAAACCAATAGAATACATTTAACGAATTGGATTTCCAGGAAATGGTTAACACCATTTTAAAGAGACTTGATGGGTGATTTTTCTGAAACAATTCTGAAATGCGAAGAAAAAAAACCATTTCTCAAAAAATATTACAAAAGATTATATGAGAGCAGTGTTTGTAAAACGAATTTAAACCGATAAATTATCTCGTTTCTTTCGTTAGTAAAATATGCGTAAAAACTTATATTTTAGCTTCTTGTTAAAAATAACTTGATTCACACATTTTTACGTTTACATAGATTTTCTCTAGTATTTAGTATATCTTAAGTAAATAAAGATAAGCCTTCTCTTTATTTGAATGTGAAACAAGCACCACATGCCAGTAAAAAACATTACATTAAAGATTTGATTTTTGTTATATATACTCTGGCAAATTTCCATCAAAAGTTCCAAAGCAGATTTAGGCTCTTTCATGTGTACTAATATGTTTCATTAAATTATGCGTAAAATTTTTAATTCTTTTTCGTTAAAAATCCTAATAATAACTAGAACTAAAAAAATATCCTTTTCCTTTTTTATAAATCTTTTCCACAATGTTTTGTTCTCAATTTCTTGATCATCATGTATTCGTCTTAAATATTTCTCTCTCTCTCTCTCTCTCTCACACACACACACACAGAGAGAGATAAGATTTTAATGTATTTTCAATTATTACATTTGTTTAGATTTAAAGTTGATCCGATTCCCTTAAGGAATGCGGTAACAGTTTGTAAGATATAAAATCCTAACTTAAAAAGAAACAATTCAATTATATAAAGGGAACTATCAGCATGTATTACATACAAAAAAAAGTTTCAAAAAAGTCATTTGTTAAAAAAAATTTTAGTGCATTAATTTTGCATATTCAAACAAATGTAATAATTCTATAATTATAGTTATTAAGTGATTTAAACAAAAACACAAATGGTATGCCTTAAAGACATTAAATACTTAACTGAATTCAGTGGCACAACAACCCATATGAGGACCAAGGCCTACCGTGCCTATCTCAGTTTGTGACCTAAGGCGCTGGGGTGCATGTGGCAATGTTTCGTCCAAGTGGTCAGTCTGACGCGAAAACCACAGTGTTCATTCCCAAGCAAGCTTGGTACTTATTTATCGACCCATTGAAGGGATGAAAGGCTAAATCGATCTTGCCCAGGATTTGGAAGCCGAACCTTCGGAACGCGATACACTCACACTCAGCCACTGGGCTTCAAAGACATTCAATACATAATACAAAATACGAATACATACATATAGATGATTAACTACTAAGAGACATAACAGAATCCGAAAAATTACAATTCTTCTTATAATGAATATATAAAAAGACAAAAATGATTATTTTATTGTCATTAATTTTACTACTACTACTATTATTATTATTACAGTTGTTATTTTATTTGTAATGATCATATTTGTTACGTATATGTAATACAAAGATATATCTTTATTTTGTATTATATAATAAATGTCCTGAAAGCCATCAGACCTTGATAGTAAGCTTTATAATTATGCAATTATAATATTAGATTTGCTTGAGTTTTTTTAATCGTTTGTTATAATGTTAGCAGTTATAAACTGTTTCTGCGACTGATTAAAAAGGAATTTGTGAAGATAAATTCTACAATTCACGTTTTATTTTAGTGTTTGTAGTGTGATATATGTCTCACTGCAATAAAATAATTGTAAAATTAAGGATTTGAGCTAAATATATTTTGGGACTTTCATTTACATATAATTTAACAAAGTATAAAGAGCAATATTTTTTGTGTGAGACAGGAAAAAAATCCAATAAATTTCCAGTACAATCAATTCTTTACTTATAAAAGACTAACAAGAACAATAAATGTTAATTCCTGATTTCAAACATTACGAGTATTAGTTAAAAATGAACAATATTAAATAACTCTGAAATTTTCAAAGCTATTTATATTTTAATTGTTTCTATTTAATTTGATTGCGTTTTATCTGAGATATTATATCCTTACTCGACATGATTAAGCATAATAGAACTCTAAAAATTTTCAAATTACAAAAATTCCCCCCAAAAATTACTAAATATTATATTAAAAATAATTTGGCTTTACTTATCGTAATAACACTCAAAATGTTAAAAATATCTATGAACTTCACAAGAAACACAGATAATTTATTAAGAGAAACTGTTTACACCAGCGTCTCTCAAGCTGTGAGGTGCGCCCCCTCAAGGTAGGAGTGATAACTTTATAAAAGGGGTGCAAGTATATTGAAAAGTTGAAAGCAAAATATTATTTCCAAAAAAAATTATTAAATTACTGAAATAAATTAAACAAACAAAATAGATTCTGACATAATAAAAAATGAAATGAACATTTACATTGATATAATATACCTTATAAATGTACCAGTACTGCACATATTACAGTATTTAGTAATTGATTTAATAATACTTAATTAAAAACAAGTTTAATAATAATCATATATAAAATAATATACAAAAATTAGAACTTATCTTAATAATTTATACAGTTTATAATTAATCTCTTAACTACTGATCAAAATATTTCCCCAATACCACCATTTTCCACCGTAAGGGCGCGTATGGGATACATTGGGGGTGGAAGTGGGAGGACAGAAAGGAATAAGTAACCAAATCTTCTAAAATAAGTAAATGCTTTCTACAAAATATTAAATTTTGTAGAAAGTATATTTTGTAGAGTACTGCGGAGACTTATGAAATGTTGTAGCATGTATTCAGCAGTGATAAGTTACTGCAAACTTAAGTTTTTTAGTGGCATCGACGTTTCAGAGAAGGCAGGGTAAGTGTCGAAGACGACGAAAGCTCTGGACGTCCGCAGACTTCCCGCACTGCTGGATACATTGAAAAGGTTTCTGCAGCGGTATATAAGAACAGGCATCAAACAATAACAGGTTGAAAACGCAAACCTTTATTTTGCCACATCCTCCTTACTCCCCTGATTTTGCCCCCCTGCTACTTCAGAATATTTCCAGAACTGGCACATCGCTTTCAGGGTCATCGGTTCCAATTCCTAGATAAAATTAAAAGGGCATCGCAGGCTAAATTAAAGGAAACTAAAAATTCATCGTTTGATGAAATGTTTCGATGAACTTCACAAGCGATGGTAAAAGTGCGTTGTTCTCAAGGGTCTAATTTCAAAGGGGGATTTTTTCCAGGCAAATATTTTAAAACAAGAAACTGTATCCATTGCTTATTTGTAGAGAAAAGTATCCGGATTTTATAAGCAGGAGAATCCTGCAGGACTTTTAAAGTCAACCAAAAGGAAGTCAAAAGACGGGAATTCCCAAGTGAGAAACTGGAAATGGAAGTTTTCTAAAAATGTACCAATGAAATGTTTCTTATTGCCTCAGGAAACCGAAATTTTGTCAGTTGGTGGATCGACTCAAAACCATTCAGAAAAACTTTAAAACCGGGAAGTACCATGGGATTCTAAAGACGAAACAAATATCTGACTGTATACCCTTTCTGTTAGAATAAAACCTTACGTTTTGTAAGAAATTCTCTGAAATAGATTGGAATTCAAGACTTCAGTTTGAGGAAGATTAGAATATTGTAAATATTGAATTTCCTCTCAAACTCACAGAGAACACTCTTTTTAGGTAATCACTAAGCAGTTTTTTTTCTCAAAAATAAACTGAAATTTTTAACTACAATTTTATGATTACCTATTTATACATTCTAATTACTATTGATGAACTTTTATTATTTAAATTTATCTAATGAATTATACTAAGTGAATTAAAATAATTCTTTTATTTCGTAATTAAGTAGAATCCAGTAATCCAGAAATGTTTTAAAGTTTACAAGCTGTGGAGTGAGTGAGTGAGTGAGTGAATATTAACGTCGATCTTTTCAGATACACGAGGGTTTTTGGCAACGGACCTCGTACTATTGAACCATGGTCAAGTGACGAGGATGACAACTGAGCTGGCATCCTTCTCTCCTAACTACTACACCACATCAACGGGAGGACGTTTGAGCTCTCGACAGATTTAACGTGCATCGCTCCCCTACACGACCGGCAAGTCTTCAGTGGTACTGGGCTCGAACTCATGGCACGCCAGCCATGATCCGATACTTTGACCACTTGGCTACCTCGGCCACTACAAGCTATGGAAAAAGTGTGCTGTTGCTCAAGGGTCTTGTTTCGAAAGAGGAAGTATTTCAGCAATTTAACTGGTAATATTTTTAAGTTAGAGACTAAGTCCGGAAACTTTTGATTCCTTCTACGTACATCACTTGTAACAGAATAGTGTGGGATTATTTTGTTAGAGACAGTGAAAAAGATTTTATGCGACCGAATATTCAATCACAAATTTCATTGCGAGCACCCCTCCATAAAAAAACACAATGTATTAAATTCAATAACACTATACTTTGATGCTAAAGCTACAATATGATTTTAACCTCCAAAGTGTCACAGGCGTATATATACGTCTAGCTCAATCATTGCATCATATGCCCCAGACGTATATATACGTCTTACAGAAATACAATCTTTTCTGTGCACTGCTATTCATAAAAATATTCTGAAGGCTTCGGAATACAACAAAGGAATTCATGACAGGTCCATGGGGTCACTGGTAATTTTTAAACTTATTCTTAACTTAGTATTGTTAAGATAATTATAAAATGTATTTTCAGTGCTGTTAAATATAGCAGTGTATCATATCAGTTCGAATGTTAGTTTTATTTTTTTTTGTTTACTTTTAGTAAATTAATAATTTTTTTCGACATTTCAATATGCTTGCTACAGTTATCACGCCCTGCTAGGGAGGCACGCCCCACAGGTTGAGAAACGCTGCTTTACTCGATTTCCACCCAAACACGTGTTAAAGTATCGTCCATTCTTGCGGTTATGATACGCTGTTTCTGCTTCATCCAAAGCTTTTACTTTTTCACAATCAACCCATAGTTTTAAATATTTCCTACCCTTGTTAGATAGATTTTCAAGTTGGTTGTTCTCCGAATCGCGTGATCGAAATTGCAATTGCACAGCAGTTGTGGATTCCATTATAGAGAATTCCATTATAGAGATTCCATTATAGAGAATGATTCCATTATTCCATTCCAGAGCTTCTCAAACTGGAAGGCGCGCCCCCCTAGTGGGGCGTGATAACCCTTGGATAGGGGCGCGAGCATATTTAAAAGTTGAAAACAAAATATTATTTAAAAAAATTATTAATTTATTGAATTTAAACAAGCAAAATACATTCTGACATAATTGAAAATTTTAAAAAAAATTTACACTGATATAATACATTTATAAATGTATCAGTACTGCATAATGTAGTTTACAATTAATTTAACAATACTAAGTTAAGAATAAGTTAGTGATTCCCCGGGCTTTTCATATATTAAATTATATGCAAACATTAACACTTACCTTGATAATTTTTATACAGTTTATAATTAATCCCTTAACTGCCAATTAAAATTTATGCGATTCACTCCCCAATGCCACCATTTGTTACGTATACAAACGTGTGTGATGTATTGAAGGGGGGGCAGAAAAGAAATAAATACGCCAATTCTCTAAAATAAGTAAATCCTTCGCAAACACTGTCAAGTTCATTTTATCGCTTTTCAAAGTCTTCGGAATAATTTTATTTATAGTAGTGAACAGAAAAGATTGTATTTGGAAAAGACGTATATATACGTCCGGTGCAATTTACGCACTGGCTAAGAGAGACGTTTATATACACCGGAGAAACTTAAGATGTTAAAGTCGTATTGCAGCTTTAGCGTCAAAGTATCGTATTATCGAATTCAATACCTTGTTATTGTATGGAGGGGGCGCAATGAAAATTATGATTGAATATTGGGTCGCAAGTATCGAAAGTTTGGGAAGCACTGCTATAACACAAAAAAAAAACTTTTCCACTGCAGACACCACCATTTCGTCTATGTCACGTGACGTGTGTTCTATTACTTACGTCACTTCCATCAGGACCTAAACAAAACCTTTTAGAGCACATCAATCTTACGGTTCTCCGCGGTGGTTCCTGTCCTTAACTGTTACAGTTATACAGCATCTAGAAAGTGTATACTTCTTATCAATCACCCGGTATTTTTGCACTTTTGACCATTGCTAAATTATAAGATGTTTAAATTTCTGCATTATCCTTCTTGATAGCATTCTATGAAACTGAATAAATGAATAAAACTATTTGAACTCATTGAATGTAAAATACATTTCGCGAAGTATTTTAATCAGCCTACGTCCAATCGTTAGGTTTATTAAAAAGGTTCACAACGGGGATGATAGCGCCCTCTTGGGGGCGTTTGAGGCATTCAGGGGACAGCATGAGAGTCAGTGAAAATTAGGGAGCTTTGAGATGGCACGGAGGGACTTGGGCAGATTTACCAAATATAGTCTAAAAAAGACTGAAAAAACACGCTTATAAAGAAAAGTAAATTTTACTACTTTTTACCTTATGTTGATTGTATATATTTAAATCATTTATCACATAAAATAAAATTCACATATTTCGGTAGTTCGGGAAGTGGATGAAACTATTAAAGATTACTTTACATTCAGACCTACATTACATTGAATTATATAGTAAATTTTAATTTCTGTAGTGCACGTGTTGTCTTTGTCTGTGATCAGTTGGAAAAATGTTTCACCTCCTGCATTTCATTACGTATATTATCCAAGAAACATAATTAAATATGTTAACCAGGAATTAACGTGTGATTCTTTAAACTGTCACATTTATTTTGAAATTAATAGTTTATTATGAATTACTTCGTATCATCAAAACCCCTGCCTGTCTTTATAACAGTAAGGGAAACACTTTTATTCCAATCTTTTAAATAAAAAAAAATTCAATAGCGTTTCAATTCGAACACTATCCTATCTATGACTAAAATGTATAATATTACACATTTAAATATATTCGTGGCAATAGCTATTTCAGATTCACAAGTAAAAAATTGGGGCTTTAGAAAAAAACATTAAGTTAAAAAAAATATTTTTTTAGGTTAAACTCCTGTTTTCACCAAGTATTATGTACACTCTTACTTCTCTAGAGGGAGAGGGGGCGGTATTGAAATATTCACTAGAAAAGAAGGCACCGCTTCAAAAAAAGGTTGGGAACCTATGGTCTAAGCCAGGGGTGGGCAGACTTTTCCAGGGTATGGGCTACTTCTAATTCTTTCAAGATATTCCAGTCCACCCAGTACCAGTGGCACACACAAAGGGGAGGGAGGATCCACGGGTTTAGGACCCTCCTCCATAACCCATTATTTTTTTTCGATCGATTATAATCTCATGTATATAGTACGTAAAATTTAATTAAGTATTTGTTATTAATATTTTTTATTAATTAATGCTAATTATTTATTCAATAATTTATTTCTTACAGTTCTTTGTTCCTGACAATGAAAAAAATATATGTTTGGCAGAATATTAGGGTAGGATATGAGAATGGTAGACATTCGACCCAGGACAACCCGCACCCCCTTTGAAAAATTCACGAGTACCCCCACTGCCCAGGGTCATAGGTGTGGTGAGGTAAGGAAAAAGTCAACAATATTTATTATAACTTAATAATAAATAAGGAATATGTATTTACTTTCGTAGATAAAATGAAAAACGCACTTTTTTGAAACCGCATTTAAAGCAAAATGCAAAATACAAACATAATAATAATAGCCACAAATATAATAATATCTAATGATGCATTTATTATCAAACAATTCAAAATACATTAAAACTAAAACATTTTCATCTAAAGTTAGTTCTCGTCATTATAGTCAGTAGAATAGTCAGCCAATCTTAAATATTTCCATATACAATTACTAACCTAATCTTCAGGCGGTCACTCCCAACTGTCTTGGCGGTCCACTAGTTGATCGCGATCGACGTAATGCCCACCCCGGGTCTAAGTTCTCTGATGTCCCACAGTAATATTTAATAACCAACACTTATCAATAAACCGTTACTATTCAATTCATTTTAAAATATGAAATTTTGCACGAGGTCCGAAAGAAATTAGTTAAAAAGCGATCCCGTCTCTGTGAAAAGCGAGCGTTTTATCTACTTCCGATAATATCCTGTCTCCACCGACGCGATCACAGCCTTGAGCGAGAAGTGTTCGATTTTCGATTAGTGACTTCGGACATTTGTAAAAGTGTGAGAGGGCCGTCGAGAAAATGGACTGTTTTCTTATCGTGAGACAGGGTGGAGGTGTGGACTGGAATGGTTTATGTGGGAGGAAACCTTTCACACTCGAACTTTCGTTTTCAGACGAAACATCTATTTTCTTTCGTTTTCCATTGTTTCGTTTGGCACGCGCGCTTTGCTGAGGACAAAAACTAAGATTCGCTTAACGTTTGAATCGTAAAATATTTAGGAAATAGGTACAGCATTCAGTTCCTGGTTAGTTAAATTATTAAAGATTTAAATAATTGACCTTAGTTGATGAAAAAAGTTTACTTAAAATTCCAATGCATAAAAGTGTTAATATAACCCTCCCTTCTCATACTAAGTACACAATTTCTTTCATCAGTATCGCGTTTTAATTTTTCAATTCCGACTATTAGTTCACTCTCTCCCTATATATATCTAGTTCAAATTTTCAATCCTTTATAAAATACTTTCTATTCATCCATTCGAGTTGAAATTCATTTTTTTTAAAACTTGATGCTAATACAGTTTTTTTTAAATATTAATTCATTAATTTTACCTAATTAATGAAAAAAGTAACAAGCAAAAATAATAGTCCAACACTATGTATAAAAAGGAAAACCGTTCGTTGTTTCCCTGTAGCGCAATGGAAAGGCGTTGGACTTCTAATCCAAAGGTCGTGGGCTCGAATCCCACCTGGGATGGCCTAATTTCTGAGCATGGGATTTCTTTTTACAATTCTATTTTATTAGAATAATTAAATTTAACGAATGAATAATTAGTAACAGACAAAATATGTCCAACACCCTATATAGAAAGGAAGATGGAAAATAGCAAGGAAATTCACTTTCTATTTTGTCAATTAATATTGTGATTCTGCGAAGTATACACATATTTATATTATAATTTTAATTATTTAATGAAAAGTAACTAAAATAAAATTATTCTTTGTTGACCTAAGTAGGCATTGACTTAATTTTTTTTATATTACTTGACCATTGAAGATCAAAAACATTTTCTCAAACTTGTAGTGGATGACACTTAATGTTAATACAGTTTTTTCAAAAATTAATAAATTAATTAAATTTAATAAATTAAAATAAAGTTTTTCTTTATTAACCTAGGTAATTAATTCAAAAAAAATTTATATTTTTTGTTTTATATAAGAATAATTATGTTCGAATGTATCAAATGCTAGAAAACGAATAGAACGAAATAGAACGCAATTCTTACAATATTATAACATCAGCCATTACCCGCTCGTCATTGTTTTCTAATTTCTAGAATTAAGTTTTGGAATGTATTGAAAAATATCGTTAGAGCCCTTACCTCTTGAGTTAAAAATTGAAAGAACTTGAAGCCCTAAAACAGAAATAAATTCACATGCTTGTAGCCATCCACCCTCAAACCACATTTTATCTGATCTATACCCGAGAAAAGTAACATGCTAGCAAAACTCGGAGTCTGTAAATCTAATTGTTTAACGCGGATTTTTTTAATCTCTAACGCCTTCTCCATAACACCTTGGGAGTAGATAGTCGAAAAACTCGTTCCTAGCGGACTTCTACTCAAAAAGTAACATGTCTGCCAGATTTCAAGTTTGTAGGCCCAATAGTTCCAGAGATCTCATGATAAGTGAATGAGTCGCTTTCCTCCAAAAAATATATAGATTAGCAAAACAAGCTAACTTTATAACGGAGTGTTTCGTGAAGTTTTCCTTTAGAACCACCCTTGGGGTTTTTCTTCGATACCATAACAAAATTTATCCCCTACCTTTCAGCACAAAGGACGCTTGATATGTTAAAGTAACTTTTTAAATGTATTTGAAATAGAAAATAAGAATAAAAGGCATTCACTGATTGTTCGACAATATTGCAGAGCACTTTTCTGTTGTTACTGGTTTTTCTTTTAAGGCATTCGATTACGTTCGGAGAACTTTTTTTTTTAAACCTGCAAAATGTTACAATTTTATTGCATTATAAGATTCATATTTCTTAAAAACAAAATTTTATTTAAAATTAAATACTGGAACATACTTTTTAATATCATTAAAATTTTTAAACAAATTTTAACAAAATTTCAATATTTTTCCAAACACTCCTACTTTGTAAAAAATCTACATATTAAAAGGTTTTTATTGCAATATACATTGGTGTCCAAAAGTTAAGCATAAATCGTAAAATGCGAAAAACATGAACTAAATATTCGTAGAATTATTCCAAATTTCTTAAGGATATTAATTGGGTGAAGAAGAAACATTGGGTTTTTATGCAAAACTTTTCAGTCGACTACGTCCTGCGCGAAACACCGGCGCATGTCGGAACGCGGAGAAACCGATTCACGCAGCATAGGCAGTTCAGACAAGTTTCGTGCAATTGCTGTGCGAAGGAACGTTGTTAACCATCAAACAAGGTGAATGATGGCACAAAGACGCCAATTGGACATGTTTACGAAAGGAAGAATCGTTGGAATGCTGGAATCCTCACGATCACAAACCGAAGTCTCTCGAATTCTGAATGTGGACGAGCCTGTGATCTCAAGACTGTGGCAGAGGTTTCAAAGAACGGGAGATGTTACCCGACAACCAGTATCAGGTAGACCAAGAGTCATAACCCCACGCCAAGACCAATATCTAGTAATAAGTGCACGACGTCAGAGGGGCAGTACTGCCAGAGCACTGGGTTCGGCGCTCAGTCGCCACAGGAATACGAATTTCGAGACAAACTGTTTACAGGAGACTCAATCATGCTGATCTATATGCCAGAAGACCAGCAGTTTGCATTCCCCTCACGTCTGCGCATAAAGGCACTCGTTTGACCTGGAGTTTGAAACATCAACATTGGAGTGTGGGAGAGTGGGCCAATGTGATGTTCAGTGACGAGTCTCGGTTTAGTCTGAGTAGTGATTCTCGGCGGGTAACGATATGGAGAGAGCGTGGAACACGTTTTAAACCAAGAAACATAACGGAAAGACATTATTTTCCATCAAGGGGAGTAATGGTATGGGCAGGCATCATGATGGACGGCCGTACAGATCTCCATTTCTTTAACACGGGATCTGTCACTGCTCAAAGATACAGAGAAGTTATTGAGCCTTATGTTCACTTGTTTTGAGGTGCTGTCGGTCCTGACTTCATATTTATGGATAATAGTGCGCCATGTCACCGAGCGGTGTTGATGGATGACTTCCTTGAAACGGAAAACATCCAGTGCATGTCGTGGCCTGCGAACTCTCCTGATTTAAATCCTATCGAGCATGTATGGGATATGCTCGGAAGTCAAATTACAGCCCTTTCGCCCCCACCAAGCTTCGTTACAGAATTGAAGAGAGCTCTTCAAGAATCTTGGAACCGTTTGAGCCCACAACTCATTCATCATCCCATAGGTAAATCGCTGTGCAGCTTGCCTGGCTGTCAGAGGTGACCACACGCCTTATTAAACTGCAGCATCAGTATTTTATGTAATGTTTTCTTTCATTTTTTTCTTTAAAGTGTGAATCCTTGCTATGCTCAGTTTTCTTTCAAACTGCTACTTTGGATAATAATATTAATTATTATCATTCTTTTGATTTGCTTTCTTATTTTATAGCCATTTTACACTCGCATATCACGTTTCCCACCATTCTGATTTACAGTTCCTTCTTTATTCACATAATTATCAATTATGCTTAACTTTTGGACACTAGTGTACTTCTTGACTATCTAGCTAGAGAATGACCTATTTTATTTGTTTTTTGAGTCAAAAGTTATAATGAATCGAACTTACTAATATCACGTCCGGCAAAATTTTCTGATTCTTAATAAAAATATGAGCAATAATAATATGAATTATTATTGTTTTATTAAGTACTTAGGTCATTCTCTAGAATTCATATTCAAAAACACTTGTACAAAGTTTCATTTATGTACCTTTACTATATTTTTAGATATGATGTTTGAAGTTATGACATTTTATCGAAAAAAAAACAGTTTTGAGAAAAACACATTTAATAATTTAAAAAGACATAACTGTTTTAAAAATATATAATATTACTTAAAAGCCCCCAGATTTATAAGTTACACCTTCATATTTCTCAGAACTCAAAATTTCTCTTTTTAAGAGCTCGAATTTTTTTCCTGGTAATCTTTGCACCAGGCGAAGAGTATCGTTTTGAATCATCGATACAAGTTTTATCGACTGCTTCATAGCCTCCTATAGTTTAGGACCCAATTTCTATGTCTAGGGCTTCTAACACTGACAATAGCCCCGTGAAACCTTTGTTAAAGTTTATTACAGCTATATGAGATCCCAAGGAAAATGTTTGTAATTCTACAAATATCTCTTTGGAATAAAGTTCCATAGGCATCCGTTGAATATCTCATTTGCATTCTGGGTCTTCCCGTGAAGGCAAAAGTATGATAGGGTACATTTGTCCAATTAAACATTCTAAAATTAAATATGATTGAAGCTGTAGATAATATGAAATTAGCATGATAAATAAATTGAATAAAACTGCCTCTATTTTATTTGAAATATATTTATTACTTTTCATAAGGAATGCAACCATTTTAAAAGAGGTGTGGTCTTCCAGAATCCTCAGCTCCCTCAATGTGGCCCGTGAGTCAAAACAAGTTGCCCACCACACTTTGGCTTAGCAATTTCCTTATAATTAGCATTTTATAAGAATTTGTTTCTTTTCCACAGAGAAAAAATACTTAAAACATAGCCAAATTATGATGATTATTTTTAATGCAGAAGTCTTAAGACAAGAAAGGACATTCTAAAGAGTTGCCAGCAATTTACTATCCGCATGCATGTTCCCAAAATTAGCCTTTGGGAAGCACTTCAT
The DNA here is from genome assembly GCA_019973975.1 of Trichonephila clavata. Lineage (NCBI taxonomy): Eukaryota > Metazoa > Arthropoda > Arachnida > Araneae > Nephilidae > Trichonephila > Trichonephila clavata. The sequence continues at coordinate 16,891 of BMAO01019501.1, forward strand.
TCTATTATCCCAAGAAGTAATTAAAGCAAATATCTTCTAAAGTTGCGCCAGGAAGACTATCAATAAAGTGGGACAGAATTGAGCGTTTAATTATGTCCTTCAAGAGCAGTACTTCCAAATTAAATTCAAGCCACATACTAAACACCTTTTCTCTATTTAAATTCTCGCCAAAGAGCGATAGGGAGATCATTATTGAGTGGTCAATTAGCAACTTCGTGTTTAGATACTGTCATGCATTAATCTTACTAACAACTTGTCAATTAAAAAGTTGACTGCCTTTTGGCAAATGTTGAAAAATTCATTTCCGTGTGACGAATATATACTGCGGTGTTGAAAATTAAGAGAATTTTTAGATTTTGTCGATTAATCCTCTAGAACTACTGGGCATATATTAAAAAGGTTTGGTAAATAGTGTGACGGATTTATCCGCGACTATATTAACACCTTGGAGACTCTTCTGGAGAAAAAAAATTTAATTCAACCCATTTTCGCCGACCAAGAAAGCGTGATTATGTAAACGAAGTATATTATATAAATTCTGTTTTCGCGAGTATCTGGGTTGGCACGTTGGAGTTGGCAAGTAGGAGTTAGCGTAAAGTCTATGAGTTAGTTTGTTAGTTGAAGGTTGAAAAATAGTGGAATTATGACGAGGTCTTTGAGTTGTCCAGGAAAACGGATTACACCAGTGAATCCAACGACATTGATCAATCCCGATAAAGTGAGGGAGTGAGTGAATATTAACGTCCCACTGTTCAGCTACACGAGGGCTTTTGGGGACGGTCCGCGTAATTTTGAACCATGGTCAAGTGACGCGGATGACACCCGAGCTGGCACCCCCTCTCCTAACCACCACACTACACCAACGGGAGGACGTTTCAGCTCTCGACAGATTTAACGTGCATCGCACCCCTACATGGCGGGTCTTCAGTGATACTGGGATCGAACTCATGACATGCTAGCCAAGATCCGATGCCCAGACCACTCGGCTACCGCTGCCACCAATCCCGATAAAGATCTCCTGCAAGTTTCCAGTGTAAGATTCACTGCATAAAAAGTACAGGTATCGTGAGCTTGATTAATTAGAAGTTAGCTAATTAATGTGCGACGTAGTTTATATTAAGCGAATTTAAGCTGTCTTAGATTCAGTTGAGGGTCCGTAGTAGTATCCCCGTGTAATAGAATCTCACCTCCGCGCTCTACTATTTAATAGCCTACATTAATGAGATTGTTATTGTGTCTGATTGATATTTTGGTAACAATAAATTAATTAGATTGAAATCCTGCCTTCTGATCATTCAGTTTCTCCCACACATCTAGCCGGGTCTACAGGTAGACAAGTGGTTTCAGAGTCAAGTAGGAACCGACACGTTTTACAATAGGAGGTAGGATTCAGAAGTTCCAGGACTGGAGCCTGTAACGTCAAAAATGCTTGCAATAAATTGACTATGATAATATTTCTGTGTCACTGTATTCTTTCCAATTTGAAAAAAGTTTGTCGTAAATCATGTGGTTGATGGCTTGCAAAGGCGTCGTATTTTGTAGGTGAATGTATTTAGTAGCCAGCAATGGATAGAAATTGCGTTTGTTGTGCTGAGGATAACATCAAATTTTGTGTTGGCTTGGAAAAGAGTGATACGGAGGCTTACAAAATCTTGAAGCATGTTTAAGGCAGTGATACGTTGTCAACATTTCGAGTGGCATCGGCATTTCAGAGAAGTCAGGGAGAGTATCAAAGACGACAAACGCTCTGGACGTCCATAGATTTCCCGCCCTGCTGAAAACATTGAAAAGTTTTCTGCGGCGGTACGTAAGAACATGCTTCAAACAACGACGAGGGGGGGACAAAAACAACTGTACTGCTCCATCCTTACTACCCCCCTGATTTTGCCCCACTGAAACTTTAGAATATTTTTTTAATTGGCATGTCACTTGCAGAGTCGTCGATTTCAATGTGCAGATGAAGTTAAAAGTGTATCACAGGTTGAATTAAGGGAGATGGCTGAAAATGGATTCCAGAAAGTTTCGATGAACTTTACAAGCGATGGCAAAAATGTGCTGTTGCTCAAGGGTCTTATTTCGAAGGAGGGTGTACTTCAATAACTTTAGAAGTTATATACTCAGTCCGGGAACTTTTGAATCCTACTACGTATATGTAGCGCTGATATAATGCGAAAAACCATTCAACTATTAAAATACACACAAATATTTGTGCGTGAAACTCATTAAAGTTGGAAGGTAGGAAACAGCAATTGCAGAATATATTAAATTGGTTAATAGGGGATTAATATATTCTTGCCTTTTTTTCAAATGGAGAGAACTGGAAGCCCACTTCCTGCCCTCCAATGCACAAGAAATCAAACATTAAGATAGCATAGCCTTGAATATCTGATCAAGCATCACGTTGGATAGCCGCACACTCCTTGTGACTGCTGTGAGGTATAGCGATGAGGTCTTGAAGTCCTATGTTTGCCCTTTCAAGGGTGCAATTGACCCTGATTTTACTTTAATGGATGACAACGCGAGGCACGTGGAGCTCATCCAGTCGACGAATTTCGAGAAATTGAGGATATTCGCCGAATGCATTTGCCAATTAGATCTCCAGACCTCATCCGTATAGAGCATGCTTGGTACGCTCTAAGGAGGGTAATTCCAATTCGCAAACCCCTTCCGAGAGCCATCCAAGGGCTTAAGACAGAGTTATTGAACAAGTGAGATTAGTTACCACAGGAACTCATAAATTCCCTCATAATACCGGTATAAAATTGAGGAGCTAGGCGTGAATCTGAAAGAGGGAAACATACCCCCGCTTAACAAAAAAAATGGTTATGTTTTGAAACTCATGTTTCATACCTTCCGACTACGATGAATATTACGCAATGACCACGCGAGTATATTTTAACTGCTGAACGCGTGATTATTTATTTATTTATTTGCTTTATATCAGCCCTATATACATACCAAATTTTTTTGAAATCCGTCCATTATTTCTAGAGATAATGGACAAAGTCTAAAAATTCTCTTAATTTTGAACCCCTGTGTATTACAGTTGTGACGGATCTATACGCGTCCTTTCACTAACTCCTTGGGGATTCCTTTAGGGCAAACATTCTTTCAACCAACTTTCACCGTGGACAGGAAAACGTGATTATGTAAATTAAATGCAATATATATATTCTGTATTCGCGAGTTTTAAGAGATAGTAAAGTGAGAATTGAAGATTTGTGAAGTGAGAATAACTCGGATGTGAAGTGAATTGATGAGAAGCAAGCAAATCGACAGTATTACGTATACGTCAACAGTGTACGACGCATGAAGTTGGAATCTTGAAGAAGTACTTGTCAACCTTTAGTGTCCAAAGCCACGTCAAATAGTTGAAAGGATTGCAAGAATTCAGGTACTGTAATCTTAGTTCAAATTGAAGTTAGAGAGTTAAATTATTAACGCACTTCTTAAATCAAGCTTTGTATAAGTTATCGTAAGGATAGATTCTCATGATAGTAGTTATTGTCCCCACGCTATCTTGTCTCACCTTCGTGCTCTAGTTGATCAAATTTATCTTAATAAGAGTGTGATGTGTCTGTGCTAAATATAGAGATAAATAAATAATTAGAAATCATCATGCTGTCCGATAATTTAGTTCCTCCTACACTTATAACCGGGTTAGAGAGAAGACGGAATAACAACTCCTTACACAAAGTTTGAAAGCATGTATTGAAATTACTTTAAAAATCTTTGAATTATTTTGGGGGGAAATATCAATATTTCACAGAGTGTTTTTTTTTTACATTCTTTTAGTTTTAATCCACAATATCACTAGCCTAATAATTTAAATAATGTGTAATTTTTATCTTTTACAGGGCAACTACCCGAATACTAAGAATGAGTACCTTGATAAAAATTTAATATTCAGGATTATTTTCAGCAAAGATTTTCTTAAAACAAAATAATAACCATACACATTCTTATCAATGTTAGTCATCCTTACTTGATAATCCTAAAAATCAGCCAATTATTTTGCAAACACGCATATTTAAAACTCATAAATTCCCTTCGCAATTCCTAATTGACCGAAATGTAATTATTTCCTAGTTTACCCTTCAGCGGATTTTAAAATGCATAGAAGATGCAACCCTAAGTGTCGTACTAACTTATCTGAGAAGCTCTGCTCTTGGAGGGCGTGATTAAAAGCCCCCAATCTTTGTCCTTCCTTGTTGATAATCTTCTGGGACAACCCCGGTCGGTATTCGCTTTAATTATTTTGTAGGAAAATAGAATGAAGTGTCTCTCTAAGCCAGTTAATTTCACGAGCATATATGGAGGAAGTTTGTTGGAGAAATAGTCATCTTCGGGGAATTCATGTACCACATTTTTTAGCTTTTAATAACAGAAGAAAGGATAAAAGGATTTTGTAGAAATGTCTTCCTTCAGAATTTTAAAGATTGGAGGAGTATCTAACGAAATCTTACAATACTCTCCAGTTTGAGTATGAGAATTGTTGTTAAATTATTGAAAAAGATGCGCTAAAGAGGTAATTAAAAGATATCAAGTATTTGATTTTAAATAGGATATGCTTTTACATTTTTACAACCTCGATATTTTACTGAGGGCCGTTCGTACTTTATGGAAACGATTTTGCAATCTATTTTCTTTCTTGGATTTGTAACGGATCTATACGTGACCTTCTTAATAATCCTCTTGGGGAAACTTTGGGGCTAGCTTTTGCGTTAATTCACAGCCATACCTCAAGAAGAAACTTTGTTATATAGATTAGTTTGATTATATAAAGTCAAAAAAGGTTTTGTAAATGTAGGATAGAAGAAGCAGGAGAACTGTTGTGGTGATTCGTAAGTGAGATTTATTTCATTACCACAACATGAGTTTCGGGAGGAGTTTATCACTATAATAAATTAGTGGATTCAGGTTTAAGAATCTAAGATAGATTGAATTAGATTAATTTAAACAGATCACTTGCGCTTGTTTACTTAGAGTTGTTCACTTAGAATGCTCTCTTTGTATATCAATCCTAGGTTCTCCTCTTGTAGTTTCACTTGGGGTTGATTAGTGTGTTTGAATAGTAATAAAATAATAGTTATTATGGAAGTTTCTGGTGATGCTTTATTTCCCCCCACACCCTTAGGTAGGCAAGACGGCAAAGGAGTGACTTCAAATAGGTCGCGCTCACAAATTTTGAGATAAAACTTTTGAAACTTCAGAATTATCGTCTGCTAATGTTTTTTATATTGGAACATAAAATAAGAATTATTTTGAAAATGGTTTTCTAAAATGGATAGATGGTTTGAAAGTTACGTAACTGCATTTTCCGACATGATATATTCGCATCAACAAATTATAAAGTGGTGTACAAATCTTGGTTATTGCGTTAAAAAAGCGTTTTATTAAATTTAAAAGGAAGAAAAACACCTAGCTGAAAGTAAAAATGAAAACATGAACACTAAACCTCATCCTACGACTGTTCGAACGCAGGCAACTATCAAGGTGAAGTCTCTTATTCTAAAAGAAAATTTGCCGACTCAAAGACTCCTTGCATCGAAATTAGGAATGTCTTTCGGCACTGTAAGTAAAGTCATTCATAAAGATTTAAAATTAAAAATGATGTTCAAGCCTAAATTCATCTAATTTTGCCAAAACATATTGCTGAAAGAAAAACAAATTGTACAAAATTGTAGTGAAAACTTCTAGCTGCTGAAAAATGGAAATTTGTGGTAAAACTCGATGAGGTATGGGCATATTCAAGTCACTGTATCAAAAGAAAATCAATTTTCTATTGCTCAACTGACGAGTATAACCGTACAAAATGGCTTCGTCAGAGTATAAAAAAGTTCTCAACAGGATTCATGAAAATTGCAGGATTTTGTTACAACGGTAAATTAAAAATCAAAAAAGTTTCAAGTAAAGCCAAAATTCATTCCAGCCTTATATGGAAAGGACATTGATAAAGATATTCATATCGCCAAAGTGTCTAGTCTCTCGTCCTCTCTCTCTCGCTGCTTTTTTGCAAAGAAAAGTATCAAAAATAGGACTGAAGTGTATCCCATTTGATGAAATACTTGTTAAATCAACTGACGCTTCATCAACGAATTTTTGTGCTGTCACTTTATTAAAATGAGCCGCAGGAAAACCATCCAAGAACACTAAACGGACTTTGGAAAAACGGTTAAAGAGAAAGCGGGTAAAATTGGCGTGACAGAACAAAAGAAAAATTTATTTTCACGGAACATTTCCAGGTAGAGCTATTGTCAAGAATCATAGCTATCAGATGCATACAAATCGCCATAAAAAACATAGTATTTATAGATAAAAATTAATTATCAAAATCGTTTCCATAAGGTTCAAACAACCTTCTGTATACATTCAGCATAACTATGTACAATAGAGTGAATCAAAAAATTTTTACAGGATTTCAAAATCTATCTAAACGGAATAGATGCTTCGTATATAGATAAAAATAAAATAAAAAATTAATTTTCATGTTAAGTGCTACTAAAAGTTGCACGAAGTTTAGGTGATTGAGTTTTTCATGGTAAAAAGTTGTTATGAACGTTTTATTCTATAACGTTAAAGTATAGAAAATTGCTTTAAAGAATTCGAAGAACACATTTATTCTTGCTAGGCTTAGCTACGCTAACATCAAAACGTTGCAACTAGTCTGATGCCAATACGAACTGTTGCCAATCCGGTAAACTGAAGAAGGCTACAAATAAATTGCTTCCAGATTTATAAGTATAAATATAAATGCAGTTAGTTTACATAAAATACGAAATACAGTAAATTAGAACAGCCTAAATATAAAATTACGGAATTCATCTTAAAAATTAATTATTTTTCAAATTATAATGTTCTATAATTTTATTACATTTTTTTTATTAACTCACTTGGCTCGTTCAGCCATTAGTTGGCAACGAGTTGAAGAGCTGTTTTTCCAACAAAGTCAAAATAGTTTTTGTTAAAGAAAAACAGGTATTTTAGTACTTTTTAACACGTATTGCGATGAAGGAACACCAACTGAATAGTTACAAACACACACACATAAGGGATAATTAGCACGTTATATTTGTATATTGATTTTTTGAAAAAAATACTATCAGAATTACAGTGCACTATAGAGCGAAACAAAGAAAAAAGCTTGAACCGAACTGATTCGATGGTGTGTGGGGAAGGATAGCTGGGTTATGAAATTCAGCAACGCACACTGCACTATTTAGTATTTATTTATCAACTATCATCGTTTATATTTATTCATATTTTACAGAATAATTTTATTTTGAGTCTAAAATCATCTAACAAAAATGAAGTCCCTTTTCCCATTTCTACGAAAATTCAATCCCTTGATGGCAACATTAAAAATATTTTGAAATTTATTTTATATATAATTATTCAATTTCTACTCTCTTAGCTCACACACTCTCTCTCTCTCTATATATATATATCTTGTTCAAATTTTCAATCGTTAATAAATTACTTTCTATTCATCCACAATCAAATTCAAATAAATTTTTTATACTTGTAGTGGAAGACACTTGATGTTAACACAGTTTTTCAAATATTAATTCATTATTAACCGGTTAATTAATTAAATTAATTACTGGCTTTCGACGCCAACAAAGATTCGTCTCCATTGTTGTAACAATGTAACTGTTACAGCAATGACAAAAGTTGGCGTCTAAAACTAGCCAAACCAAGTGTGCATTGTTACAATAATGCACACAAATCATGCTCTTTCTTCAATTCCTACTATTAGTTCACTCTCACCCTATATATATATCTTGTTCAAATTTCCAATCGTTAATTAAATGCTTTCTATTCATCCATTCGAAGTCGGAATTGACTTAAAAAAACTTTATATGTTACTTGTTCTCTTAATCTCCGTACCGCAGACCATCTTTTCCACATACGCAAGTTTCCGATTAATAATTTTTCTCCATATAATTGCGATTTTATTTTTCTAATTTAGGAACAGTTACTTATAAAAAAAATTTACTCGGAGAACCGTTATTTATTTAAACTTGTTAACCCGCAAATCTATCTAAGTCAGAACAATCTTTTAGCTAAAAGGTTTCCTTTTTAGAAATTCTTAAATATAAATATATATAGAATTATTTACATATGTAAGACCACACACATCGCAAAATGGCATAATTTTTCTAACTTTTCATAGTTCAAATGATGGTTAAGATTATTTCTCTATAACCCGAAGCCAAAATTTACTCGCCAAGATACATTTGATCATTTTCCATATCGCGTGGAAACTACCAGGACAAATCCAAGCTAGTATTTTCAACGAGGTTAAGTTAATCCACATAATGCGATTATTCTGATGTTTATTCTCTAAAAAGAGAGAGAGGTAAGATTTGAGTTAATAAATAAAGTTGGCAACGGTAACCGGCCGTGACGTCAGAACGTTAGAAAGTTGGCAAGATTTCAAACTTGGCATATACAAGGAATTGAAATTCTAAAGCAGGCTTCACTTCTTTAGGATTTTAAGTAGCTTATTTATTTACATTTAAAATAGTATATACAAAGTGCTTTGCTTAGCTTTTTGGAAGATACTTAAGCCGAATTAATGGAGTCATTTTTATTTTTAGTAAACTCTTAAATTGAGTATCCTCCGTCCCCTCTATAAGAATAATTGATGTAGATGATATTGTTTGCTGCTAGTATAAAATAGAGAGTTGATTTTCTGTTAAGTGGTAATGGAATTTTCTTTCTAAATCAATAAATATAAATACACTAGTTGACTAAGACCATTGCCATCTCTGGCTATCGTAGCACAATAACGTATAAAAGGAACGAAATAAATTTATACGGTATTTACATTTTATACCATCAACAAATTTCACCAATCGAAAAAACATCGCCAACTATACAAATATCGCCAAATGATTTCATTGTTATTATTACAGTGTCCGAATGTGTGCATTCACTATTGGCTGCCTATCGCAGTTGGCGACGTCGTTTCTAATACGAAAATAGTTCTATTATAATTTTTGCAAATGAATGGACACACACAAATTCCAAATTCGAATAATTAAAAACTTTCAGACTTAATAATGAGATCATTAATAAAACTGGCCATGTTTCAATTTCTATTTTAAACAAACCTTTTTAACAAGTTAATAAAGAACAAGTGGTAATAATTGCATTAAAACATGGCGGAGAAAAATCAATACTCTTTCGTGTTTAATACTTCTTATATGAAGCCAAATTGGTTAATGTGTAATACAGGTGGTCCCTTGGTGAAGTTTACTTTTTGGCGACCAGAATCAGTTGCCAAATTACTTACATGTGGCGAAAGATGTTCCGAAGTTAGAAAAGCCGAATTCATACTGGCATCTAAAAAAACATCGCCAAATCCTGGGGGCTACACTTTAACCGCCAAATTTTTAAAAATATTCTAACAAAATTATTGATTATAAATAGCATGAAAATTGTCTAATATCCGTATTAAAAGTATTTTTTAAACCAAAGTCTTAAAATTGAACTGTATAATACACTTGCGGCTTAGAGTGGTTAATTGTCTTAAGTTTTACGAAATGATGCATTATTTTTAGATAACATAAAACGAAACAATCAGGTAATTAATACCTTTCCTACCTTAATGAGATATGAACATGAAAAAAATCTTCATTCATTATCCAAGATTTATAACGCCTAAAGAAATACATCATTATCGGTAATCAAAATCGCATTATCTGTGATGCCGTAACTGCTTCCAGTGGATAAGATCATTTTATCCCGTGGTATGAAAAACATTTCCTTCCCGTAAAGTAAATCTGCATCTTGATAGCACAATAAGTCAAATTTTCTCCCAGAAGTATAATTAATTCAAGAAAAATATATAGCTTTATTTTTTTTCTATTGAATAGAAATGATTATTTCATAGAAGCTATCATAAAAAAGACGTAAGTGTTTAAGGTATCCGACTACTTGCGACAACTTTAAAAAAAAATGGAGATCATCTTTTTTGTGTGTGATGTTTAGATTTGTTTAGTGTATTTTAGAAAAATATGCTAAAATTAAGAGGAAAAGGAATTATAACTAAACTGGGAAAAAACTGGTAAAAATTTACAAAAAATAACAAACGGGGCCCAATCTGTACCAAAAGTTCATGAACAGTTTTTCAATTCTGATGTTTTGCTATGTCATTCATTTTTTTAATGACCTTTAGGGATAAGAGAGATATTACTGTTTACAAAAACTAGAGCACTCTATCTTAGTTATTATATGAAATTTCTTGTGAAAACAGTGATTATATTCACATAAGGGACTGTAAATTTTGTATCAAAGCAGTGATTGATAAATCTGACGGTTAAAATACTTCTACTATTATTCAGTACATACACAAAAAATTTCAGTTGATTATTTGCAAAACTTTTTGAGCAATCGCTGACCCCAATTAAGCATTTTCAAAAAATCACATTTCGAGTAAAACGCGTTATAAAGTATGACATCATGCTTAATGTAATGGCATCTTACTAAAACACTTGTAGTTTTTGTTCTAGGGAACGGAAAATAATAAACTTGGTATTTTTATAAAGCTAATAAGAGGGCCTATAAAATAAAACCACAAAACAATTGTAAATTTTTGGCAAAATTCACAATTTTAGGGTAGTTGGATACCTTAAAATAACCTCAATATGGACAATTTTATACCTACATCAGTACTTCTCAAAATTCTCAACCCAATATTCAATCATAATTTTAATGGCCCTCCCCTCTCCATAAAATACCAATGTATTGAATTCAATTAATTTTCACTTTGACGCTAAACGTACAATACGACTTTAACCTCTTAAATGCCACCGGCGTATATAAATGTCTCACTCAGCCAGTGCGTTAACTGCCTCGGACGTAAATGGACGCCTTTCCAAAGTACGACTTTCTTCTGTAAACTGTTATCCACAAAATTTTCCCGAAGGCTTTGGAATGCAGTAAAATAAACTTGACAGTTTTTGCGAAGGATTTACTTATTTCAGAGGATTTGTTTATTTATTAATTTTCTACCCACTCTCAATGCACCACATAAACTCGTCTACGTGTACAACCATCGGCATTGAGGAATGAATCGCGTAATTTTTAATCCACATTTAAGGGATTAAGAAAATTGTTAATTTTTGCATATAATTTTATATATGACAAGCCCATGGGGTTCACTGGGAATTAGTAAACTTGTTCGTAACTTAACATTGTTAAATTAATTATAAAATACATTCTGCAATACTGATACATTTACCAGTGTAAATGTTTATTTTATTTTTTATTACGTCAGAATGTAGTTTGTTTACTTTAGTAAAATTATAATTTTTTAAATAATATTTTGTTTTCGACCTTTCAACAAGCTGGCACCCGCCCCTAGGATTATCATGACCCCTAGGAGAGCACGCCCACGATTTGAGAGACACTTGTGACTGATCTATACGGTCTTTGACTAACCTCCTCTATTTTCCTTAAGACAATTTATTTATCAACCAATCCTCACCGAGAGCCAGGCGTGATTTATGTAAATAAGATACATTATATAAGTTCGGTTTTCGCGAGTTAAGAAGTTAAGTGATAGGAAGAGTGAAGTTAAGTGAATTAAAGATCGTGACGTCAGCACGAAGTTGTTCACAATCGTAGATAGCCTGTTACGTGTGGAGGTACGCGAGGAGAAGCGGATTGAAATATAGTGGATTCTTCACCCATTCTTCCAGCCAGTAAAAAAGCCGAAGTCATCACGAAGGAACAGCCGATGTAAAATATAAGGTCAGTGATTTTATTTAAGATATTGAGATTATTCTCACGTGGAGTAGCTGTAATGGTGCGCGTTTAAGCTTTCCTAGATTCAGTTGATATTCTAAATATTCCGCTAGTAGTGATTCCCCGCTTAGTTACTCCACTCTCTTTTGTTTTTCTTAAATTGATTAGTGTGTGTCTAAACGTATTTGCTGATAAGAATCAATAAATCTATTTGAATTGCAATTATGTCTTTTGATTTATTTAAGTCCGTCTACACATCCTGCAGTATTTTCAGATACAGGGAGGTAGTAGTGTAAGGTGTGGCATTAATTCACACCACACTAATCTACATAAAGTATTTTTTGAGGTGTGCCTGATCGGGTAAACTACTGTATACTATATATTCATTAATTTTTTTCATTTTCATTAATGTAGTAAAGGCTCAATGCTTTCATAACGTACATACTTTTCCTTCGTTTAAAGGTATTTGGGCAGTATTTTCTGTTGCATTCTCAAACAATGCATACAAGTTCAATACACTACCTTCTGAGAAAACACTCGTACTAATTCTTTTTAATACCATTTTCAATAACCCGACATTTTCATAAACTCGACCACCCATCGGTCCGCACTAGGCCGAGGTTTTGCTTTTCCCGTTTCAGTATCATCTATCTCCAAGAAGTTTATATTTTTCCTCTCCCTCTCTCTCTCTCTCTCTGTGTGAGTGTTTATATATCCTCTCTTCATGTCAGAAATTATCTTTTTTTAATAAATTTAAAACTTATAGAAAATGAAGAATTGAGCCAATTGAATAACTAAAACATTGTACATTTGATTTCGGAATTCGAAGTTTGTTAGAAATCTAACGAGATGCACACACACATTCATTCCACTTGAACAAAATCCAAAACAAACCAAGCATATTCTGAACGATATAATGGATTCCTTTCTAAATGTTTCCCTTCTCAATGAGTGGAATTAATTTTGTTTGAATGCCTTATGTTTGGGTTCCTCGTAACTAAAGCAACAGATTCACAAAGCGAAAAGGAATGTACTGTAAATAATAAATCGGTATTTACACAAAGCGTAAAGCATCCGTGCCAAAGATCCATCGAGATTGGAGGCATCCAACAGTTTTCGTGAAACAAAGTCTCGTAATGGGTTCATGGAATTCCAAATGAAGGCATTCGCTTTAGAGAGATGCAGAAAAGAGAATAAGCTTAATTGCACCATTAAGTGCTTTTTTTTGTTTAATTTTTATGTGAAAATGTACCGATCTTGTTGCCAGACATAATGGTTTTTAATAAAGCTATTCACTCTGAGCACTTGATGGCTTGGGATTTTAAGCGTTCATGAGAAATAAAGTGTAGTGAATCAATATGTTATAGAACTGAGATGTTCTTGAAATTTTAACTAGTGTAGTACTTCTTTAAATCCCTAAAACAGAGCTTCTCAAACTTTCAATATTTGCAACCCAATACTCAATCATAACTTTCATTGCACTCCCCCTCTCCATAAAGTAACACTGTATTGAATTCACTAGTACTATATATTCACGCTAAAGCTACAATACGACTTTAGCCTCTTAAGTGCAACCTACCTATATAAACGTCTCATTCAGCGAAGCGTTTATTGTCTCGGACGCATATATACGTCTTTCCGAAGTACGATCTTCTCTGTGTATTGAATCCATAAATTATTCCGAAGGCTTTGAAATGCAATAAAAGGAACTTGACAGCGTTTGCGAAGGATTTACTTATTTCAGTAAAGGATTTTCTTATTTATAACTTTTAATCCTACCCAATAAGTCACTATCGTCGCCTACGTGGAAAACAGTGGCACTGAGGAGTGACCTACGTAACTTTTTACCGGAAGTTAAGGGATTACTTATAAACAGTACAAATTATCAAGAGAGATGAGTGTTAATTTTTGTATAAATTTTATATACGTGAATCCCATGGGTCATGGTAATTATTATATACGTTCTTAACTTAGTATTGCTAAATTAATAATAAAATACATTGTGTGCTGTATTGATACATTTATAAATACATTATATCACGGCAGATGTGTATTTTATGTTTCATTACACCAGAATGTATTTTTTTTGTTTACTGTCAGTAAATTAAAAAAAATTTGAAAATAATCTTGTTTTTCGACTTTTCAATATGCTCGTGCCCCCTCGTAGAGTTATAACCCTCCTCCCTACGGAGGCGTGTTCCACAGTATGAAAAACGCTGCCTAAAAGATACAATATACAGGGTGTTTAAGGATCATTTGACAAACTTTAAGGAGATGTAGGGAGATCACAAGGATTCTGAATTAAGCAGCAATCCATGGTCAGAAACATCTTCAATCGGAGCTAGGTGGCATTTTTCACTAGAACATTGCAAGAAACAGACCTGCATTACCGCAATCATTTGAGCTGTCATTGTATGAAACGTTTTACGAACACCGAGATCGCAGACATGCACCTGATTCATGGATTGTCAGAAGGAAATGCATGATCAGCAAAAAGATTGTATCGTGAAAAGCACCACAGAGGATGCAACACCACCAGATGTGAATTTGCAACACAATTTTTGGGAATATGAATCATTCCGAGGTAATCGGCAAAGTAAGGATTGCAATATCGGATCAAAAGTTAAATACCGGTATTCGGTATTTCTTAGAACTTAATACAGGGATACCGGTTTTAATACCAAGTTTAGAAAAGAAAGAAAACACAGGTGTTTCTTTGTTTTGTCTGCCAGTTTTATTGGAGAGTGTAAATATCACAAGAAATAATTTGTAACTTATAAATTATAACAGTATATAAAGAATCACAAATTAAATAAATAAATAAACATCTTATTTATTTAAATCACAAAAAAGTGCAAATATTGCTATTCAGTCTGTGGTACTATTACAAATTTTTGAAATAGTCTTAATGTTTTAAGAGTTAAATGTTTTAAAAGTGGTCTTAAAAAACATAATGCTTCAATTGTACCTTTAACAAAATTTTGTGCAAAAATTACCAGCTGTCGAAAAGGCTTTTTCGGCATCTACACTAGTTGGTGTATTATTAGCAATGCGCGATATACTTTTTCCAAGTATTTACTTTTAAATCCCTCACCTTCAATAAATCGATTTCTCGTCGGATGATTTTGGATACAGCTGATTTCTGTACTGTATTTTGGTTTGATGAAATTTTTTTAGCTGTCGCTAATTCATATTTTTATTCAAAAGATAGATCTTTTTCACTATTGACATTAGTGTCATCATCATCCCAAGTACTTTATGATTACAGAAAACGTTTATCACTTCCAATAAAGAGGGATATATGTGACAAAGACATTTAATCTCATGAAAACTGTCATATAGGAGATACTGACAAGGTCATTGATAACAAAAATTTCATATAGAATTAAAAATTTCATAACCATGGAGTGGATTCTATGTCCCGCGAATCTCTCCCGGGTTAAATGTCAGTATATGCTTTAACAAACTCATAATTTTAAAGCTAAGTTTTTTTATCAGATATAACTAATAAGTTATTTATATTTGACAGTTCTATTTATTTTTTACGAAATGTCAAGTTAATATTTTTAAAATTTCAAGTCTTGGGTTTAACTACTTAAAACAATTATTAAAATTCAAGAAAAAGATCAGAATTTCAATTCCTTACTAATTTTTGATTTTATAGAACTATAATTCATTTGAAATAGATATAAAGAATTTCAAAATTAAGTACTTTACAAGTATTTTTAAAAACTTCAAAAATTTCACTTTTTTTTTATTTTGTTTACTAACAAGAAACTTGTAAGTTGTCGGCAGTATATTGTATAAAATGCTACTAATGTAAGCAAAATTAAACAAAACGTGGTAAGAATTCGAGGAATTTACGTGAATATTTTCAAAAATTGTTTTGTATCAGCTTGATAAATTCTTCTTTCGGCAAAAATTCTATTTTCACAAAAATTAGTTTCGTTTTCCTTGAAGACGGCTATTTTTGTTCGACATTTTAACGATAGTGAAGATTTATGACTCTTCCTTTCGGAAAAATTAAAAATATATTTTATCGCACAGAAAAAAGGAGAATAACACAAGCAAACAACTCAACCTTTTATGACTCTAGGGGATTTGCAGATTTAATTTGTACGTATTACATTTTTTCTGGAAATTTGAGATTATGAATCTAAGATCCAACCATTAGTCTACTTTACGTCATTAAGACATATATTATTTAATGTATATTTTTCAAAACTGAGATTATGTTATAATCCCAGAATATGATTTTAACATTTTATTAAGTACAATCTCTTTGGCTTAAATTTAATTGATTGGCAAAATCCTCTTTAACTGCCGTTCGTGGACCC
>BMAO01019502.1:0-16860 GCA_019973975.1 Trichonephila clavata
AACAATATAACAAGTAAAAAATATATTTAAGGATATTTTAATTCATTTTTTCTTCCATTAAAATCGAGGGTCGTTGTCATGGCAGTATTTTGAGAAATAATTCGACCTTGACGGTGATAAGACTGAGATTACGTTCTTAAATAATTGTGTTTCTGGTGCATTCTCTAAAGTGCATTAAGCTCGCGCTAGATTTTTATCAATTTTTCGGGTTAAACTACTCGAAAAAAAATCAAACGGTATCCAAACCGGTTTAATGACACGTCAATCAGAGAGCACGCTATTAAAAATGGAAAGAAAAGTTTCTGTTAAAAAGAAAAGGACTTGTAGAACCAACCATTCTACGTTCACGGAATACTAAGCAAAAACTTCGCAAAGGAGAAATAACTAATATAAAATTTAACTTAAATGATTCACAAATGTTCCTTTCATGTTTTAGCCAATGCGATACTTGCTAAAAGACGAGTCTGATCGCGGTTAAAGTATTTATGGCAGAATAGAGAGAAGAGAATGATCACTTTTGAAATTTTCGTGCAGGTGTGATAATGTGTTAATATTAAAAAATAATAATTATTTTTACTGTTTTTAAAGTAAATTCTGATTTTCTGCTTCTATAATTTTGTTCAACTGAATATAAAAGTATTTTCTCCTCGAGAATTTTTTTTAGAAATTTTTATTTTAGAAACTTTCGAATAGTGTCCGGAATTTATATAATTAACAAACGTTTTTGTAGACACATTTATCAATGATTTGAGGATACTTAAATAAGTTTCAATCACATTAATGAATTTCAATCCCAACTAATTTACACTTAAAATATACCCTTGTCTCCATTTTAGAATCAATAATATACAATAACACGAGGCCTGTATTTAAAAAAAAGGATAAAAAAAACCCGCTTATGTATATTTTTTATTATTGTTACAAATTTTGTCATTTAGGCTCTAAAATTAGCTTATTTTATAATCGTGAAAGAATAAAAATTATTCTTTATTACTTTTAGAACATGCATGCCTTATTTTTTCTAAGAGTGTTTCGTTTTATTTAATTATTTTGTCGCGAACCTTCGGTCACTTGTGGATTTTGGAAGCACAGAATTAAGAGACATTTTAATAAAATAAACACCTGTATTTTACGTATAAATTTATTATCAAATTTTAACCTCAGGAAAGGGAGCGGTCAACTTAATTACTAACCTAGATATATATAACAATTAGATCCCTTAGCTCAGTGATCCCCAACCTTTTTACCACCGGTAAACATTGGATAATTTTACCACGGCCCGTTGAGGGGGGGGAGGAGACGTTGGTTGTTTATATTTTAAATTGTTTTGATTTAATAATTTTTTTAATTCTATTTAAACAAGCCTTCTGTATAAAATACAATCACACCAAAAATAGGAGCATAAAGGAATATTAAGAGATTTTCATAAAAAGTCGCGCATACCCGAGAGAAATACACCACAGTAAATAAAATGAAGATAATTAAATGTTCTTTGTGCGGCCCAGTACTATTTAATCCACGGACCGGCACCAGTACACGGACTGGGGGTTGGGGACCACTGCCTTAACCGACGGTCAATTCTGTCAGACGGTCTGCCCTGATTATTTTTCTCCATTCGGATATCCGAATTTCTTCTAGAAAAAAACGCCGACGGTTTCAATTATAATTCTAACTCTCCAACTTCAGTATCAGCCTGACGACTATCGACTATCTCCCTTCGCTCGACTTTAAATACCACTCACATTTACATAAATCACGATTCCTCTTCGCAAAGCGATATTATAATCATACAACAATTAAGAGTTTTCCCAAGAGGATTAGTCAGAAACACGAATAGAACCTGTTACAATTTGTTGCCATATAATTTGTGTTGTACTATTTTATTGCGTGTATAAGTTGTGGTAATTGTCATACTATAGGATACTGTACAAAAGCTTTTGTTAAGTAAATAAATAATAAATCGCGTAAAGTATATTTACAGCTATATAATTTAGTTACTTGTTTCAAATATTTTAAATAACTGTATGTAATTACTTTAAACATTGAATCATATGACACATCGAATGTGAAATTTACTTTAGTAATATATTTTTTGCCCCAGTTTTTCTTAATGAAAGATGCTTCTGTATACATGATCTCAGCGAAATCTATGCACTTTGAGTATTCAATTAACATAATCTACGTTGCCACTTCTTGCATTTTGATTGTGAACAAAACTTTTAGGTATCATTAATTACTGCAAAGGAAAAAATTCTAACAAAAAGTTCATCTACTTCTTTTCTTGGAACAAAAATTTATGCAATTTTTCAAAGACCAATGTATTGAAAATTTTGACCTCTGAATAATAAATAATCCATTATGTAAATTCATGATCATTAACTTTAAAATGTTCTCAAAATCTCTTTATTCTTTCCTTTTTGACTGCTTTCTAAACTTTTAAACAGATGATTATCACCCAGTTTATGGAAGTTTTATATTATTATCGTTATATTTTCATCAATCTACCCCGTACTTATAATTAACCTTTTACGATTTTTTGTTAAAAAGTTTTTGCGTCAATATTGATTCCCTCAGATGTTCAACTATTTTTTTTCCTATATAATTTGTACATCCGATGTCAATTTTAAAATTTTTATAACGTGATAATTCTTGCTAATTACGTAAGTATAATGCGCTGATATAATAAATAAGATAACATTTATTTTGCTTTAGAATGTTAGTGATATGGCGATGTGTGTGTGTGTGATGTTTCATTTTTAATTTAATTAATTTTAATTTCTAGAAGAAGGTAACTAACACAAATAAACATACCTTCTCTAATTTTGAAAAAAAAAAGAACCACATATTTAGAATTTCAGGAAATTTAAAGATTTATGTTCAGATTCTTTATAATGCATACTTTTAAAATAATAATCACTATTAAATTTAAAACGGATTTTATTCACGATTCATACTAATCTTCTAGGGAATATATATAAAGGTTGCTTTTTGAAAAGTGGACTAGTTCAATAAAAATAAGGATTTTATTGGAAATCAAAAGAATTCGCTCTGGGGGTTGTAACACAGGTCCCATCTTTTTGGCAGTACAGATCTGTCTTCACTCTAGATAGAACGTGGATGAGATTCTTGAAGTCCTGCCCAGCTTCTTTCGTTTCATTATTCAAATAGAAACGTAATACTGTCTTAAGTGACCTAAAGGCCTAGAAGTCACAGTGGACAAATCCAGACCGTACGGTGGGTATTCTAACATTTCCCAACGCATTTTTTTAAAGTTTCCTTGGTTTCGTGGTAGACGTAGGCGGATATTGACATGGAGATCCGATATCGTTTGCTACCCTTTTCGAAAACTTTTACACCAACTGTTCCTAGACGTTCGATCTACTGTGCTCGCTATAGACTGCCACTATTCGTCAAAATATGTCCACTTCAAACTCACCTCCTGGAATCAAAAACTGTACTACCGCACGTTGTTCCTATTTGGACGCATTTTTATACGGCACGACTTTAATTTCGATTAATTTATCACTAACAGTTTTCACAGTTAAACATTGTATGCGGGGTACACTTCCTTCCGTCCTGTTTGGTGGCTCTGCTATAGCTGCACTCATTCTGACGCAATCGCATACGCCCACTCTTAATTTTATCATTATAATTTTGAGGATGTTATATGATTATAAAACTTTTCTGTACAGGAACCGCAATTTATGCAAATGAAAGTTACTATTTAAAGTCAAGTTTAGGGGGAAGTTGGTAATGGTGTGATTGTTGTCGTACTGAGACTAAAAAATTAGAGAAGTTTAAGTAGAGTCGCCTTAGTTCAAGCTGAAAGAATCCGACCGGCCTTTCAAGGACTAGCTAAGGATCATCTTTTGATTAAATTTAGATTCTAGATATTATATTAGTATTTAAGTTGACGTGCTCCCGTATCTTAGATCGAATTAGATAGTGATTAGAAAATCATTATAAAGGGTATATTTTAAGAAAATGCTTCATCCTTTGGTAAAACCCCTCACACTTCAGAGGTGAGAGCTTGCGACACATTATATAAAAATAATAGAGACATGTGTTGATTGTAAGTATATGAGTACATCTATGTATAAAACAATATTTCAATTCGTTATTAAATATTTACATGTTTTCCTACATTTAATGGTTAAACAAAAGCTATCAATAAAACTGTAGATGTAATAAAACTTATTTTAATTTATACACAGATATATAAATAAAGAAAAATAATTTTAATGTAATAAATTACCGTATTTAATCGAATCTAAGCCCCAATCGATTTTAAGCCGCACCTCCAATTCTCTATACGTTTTTGAGAAAAAATAAAGAAATTGTGTAAAGATCCGATGTTTAAGAAATTAAAAAAAAATAGTGAGAAATATAATAAGAAGAGTTAAAATCTATTTATTTTACCAGCATTAAATTTTTTTAAAATACATACATGAACCTATAATTACTCTAACCGTCAGTATTATGTTTCGAAAAGGATTCGTCACACACTCCATTGTCACAGCTAACTTGGGAATTGGGTGCCGTCTTCACCATTTTTCCACACGATGTGGTCTTCTGAGTCATCGAATGTATTTGTTATGCAATGTCTTTTTAAAAGAATGCATTATGGAAGAATGTAAAGAGAATGAAAGACTGTTGAACATTTACAAGCAAAAATTATATCATTTTGCTAACGCCAACTATGCATATTTGTTTCTCATCCGTGTCAAATTTTCATTCACCACTGCTCTATTGCCTCCCTTTTCATACTTGCATCATAGTAAGCTCGTCTTGATGCCATTACCGATATCTTTGATATTTAGGTGATTTAAAGAAAGTGCGCGCGCGAATACAAAAACAATTTCCTAAATACGAGCTGACAACGATGTTTAGGATAGACTGAATGCTGGACATAAACTGTGGTCATCGATGCAAGTGACCAGAATGGACAGTTACATTTTTCCTTTTGAAAGGGGTGGAAACACAGTTTTCTCCATCCAACAAATATTTTGCCTTCGATTCTAAGCCGTACTCGATTTTCAATAGCATTGACACTGGAAAAATAATGCGGTTTACATTCGAGTAAATACGGTATTGATGAAAATGTGCAAATCGTCTACTTTTCCTGAAAATAATGTATCATAAACGGGTGTTTATGATACATTATTAGAAGTAATTTAATCACTTACGTTTAAATATATTCATACGAACCTTTAATACTTTTAAAGTCTCTTTTTACTAACAAAAATAATTTAAACTTTCATAAACATTTGGAAAAAAATATCATACCTAATTTTAAACACTTACGAACTTAATTATAGAATGAAAATGCTATTATACTCAATTGAGAAAAACAATACTAATGAATATTTCGATATCATTAATTATATCCTAAACAATCTTGTTAGGATGTGTTTCTCATTTTTTAAATGTTCTCTAAAAACTAAAGAAAATCAATAAGGCTTGTTTAGGAACAGAAAACAAGGCAAGCCTTTAAAGAATTAATTTTTCTTTAAGACGAAGATCAATAACACATGATAAGAATATTTGCTTAAAACAATTCATCATTTGAAGCCATTAGGTCACCAAAAAAATTTACAGAAGCGTGTGAAAATGTAATTTTTGCTTGGAATTTAACACGCATACATCATTGCGTGAAAATATTCAAATTAGGAGCATTGTTAATCGGATTTGATAAATTGCCCGGATAGAAAGACGTGATGATCGAACGCTTTTACTTTGTTCCGAAATGCGGCGCGTATAGATTGCTGGTGGGTCTCAATTTTACCCGTATTGCTTAAGCGGAACTTTTAAGCTTAGAAATAAAAGTAAAAGAATCTATTATAAGTATATTAGCATACTTTTTTAGATGTGCATTCATTAACTTACAGTGTTTTAGCGATATTAATATGTATAATTTGTCGGTATTTAAACTAATTACATTGTATTATGTAATTCGTAACAATGTAATCCATTTGTCATTATGGCACCCTATGTAAATATCGTAAGCAAACAAATTGTGCATACATATTTTATACTCGATTTACTTGACGTAAAATAATGGATAAATTTTATTTTTATTTTGTCGGTAGAATTGTTCACCAATATTTCAAAATAACAGTTCATATTTATAATTTTTTTTATTCTTTATTGTTCCGTAATTTTCTTTTGCTTTTCTTTCACTCGCTGTATTGCGTTTTCAATAATCATTCTTTTAGTGAACTTGTTTAATACAGTAATGTAAGTTTACACGTACAAGAGTTACGACACTAAGTCTTTTTACAAAACTTGCTTTTTTCCTACAATTTTTCTTGCAAAATAATGTTTTCCTGTTCTGCTGAAGGGGAAGGTTAGTATAAAGCAAGCTGAACCCTACTTCATCACCCTAAGTCGGTAACAGCTCTAGGAAACATAATAGTTTTCCCATTTGGTTATTTGACGTTATAAATATACTACATACTTATATCTTGTTCTTGGATTTCGATTCCATAAATTCCCATTTTTAAGTTTAATAGGATAAATTTACATATATATACAGTCGACTCTCGGTAATTCGAAGTTGGAGGGACCAATGAAAAAGTTCGAATTATCAAGAGAGTAAAAGAAATTCAAAAGATACGGAGATAAATTTTTTTCCAAACACATTTAAATTTGAAACTATATAATAAAACAACAATTGTACATATGTATACAATTGTTTTAAAGTATTTTTAAAAAGTACATATAATACAGTATAAATATTATAGAGAAGTTAAAAGTCCTATATTAAAAGAATACATTCAATATATTCAAGCACAATCCTACGCATGTCTTCTTCACAATAGCGGACCATCCTTTCTGAACACATGCGTAGCAAGGCCACGTGTTAAACGAAAGATATGGACGGCTGATAACAGGTGTAATTGGTCTATTGTCCACTTAAAGGAATTAAAACAAAAAAAAAGTGTATTTTCGCCTGCGAAATCGGAAAAACTAAGAAGGGGTAACAGACAGAGGGTTATCAAAGGGGCTACGTTACAGGAAAGACACGCAGATACAACACAACGCAAAACTTGTAAGCTCCAACCCGTTTATTACAGGACTGTAGATGACAGTGAGTGTTCGAATTGTCGGGAGTTTTATAAGATAGCTTCGAATTATAGCTTGTTGTAGTCTGGCCAGCCATAGATTTTACTTCGAAATATCGAGTGTACCAAAACGTATTGTTTTTGCTCGAAATATCAAGAGTTTTTCTGGGGACTGAGCATATACTTCGAATTATCGAGAGGTTCGTATTATCGAAGGTTTGAATTATCGAGAGTCGACTGTATATATATATATATATACATATATACTTGAGTATTATCGTACGTATGGTATCAAACAACTTCACTTGAATTTTAAGCCTTGATAAGTTACTTCTCCAAAACAATTTTATGTATTTGTGTG
This sequence comes from Trichonephila clavata, assembly GCA_019973975.1. Lineage (NCBI taxonomy): Eukaryota > Metazoa > Arthropoda > Arachnida > Araneae > Nephilidae > Trichonephila > Trichonephila clavata. Next base: position 7,426 of record BMAO01019502.1, read on the forward strand.
CAAATTTGTAGATTTTAAAACTATAAAGATATTATATTTTAAAAATAATTAGAAGGAAAATTATTTCGAATTCATTTTAAGCAACTAACAATAGAAACTTTGACCAACACGTTACTTATTTGAATTTAGTTTTCTAGTTATTAATCTTTTATACACAACATATATAAATATTCTATTTTTATTTGAATCGAATAGACTTACAATGTGCTTTAAATTTTCTTAAATTAGCTGAATCATAGTAAGATCCCAACATATTATGCTTTCCTAAATAAATTTTGATCTTCACCGAAGTAAACAAAAAAAAAAGAAACCTATAAACTCACGCCAATAATGTAATTGAGTGGTTAAATATAATTATGCAACACAAAAAAAGTAGTTCTGAACTATTAAAATCGATCGAGACTGGAGGACACTCGACATTAAAAAGCACCCATGTAACTTTCACACCTCGTTATAGATTTTCCCTCCGAAATTAAAAGCGAAGCATTCTTCTCACGACAAAATTAATTACAACTCTGGGTAAAAAGTAATTGGCATAAAAAAAGGAAATGTGTTAGGCGACATCGTTTGATCCTTCCGAATCCTCCAAATTCGATACACCTAATTCAGTTTCATCAATGGTCACACAGTGCATTCCTGTTATTAAATTCTCATCACCTCCTTCGCCAATCACCTTCGAATCCAGCAATTAAAGGTACAGTCATTGACAGAAACCTAAAACAGTGGAACGCACCGGTATTTGTCACGAAATTTTCCGATTTCACTGGGGTTGCGTCTGGTACTCTTCATGTCTGATAGGGACCCCGAAGGTTAGCAATCAATCTAAAGATACGCCCAACTTGACACTTTGATTAAGTATAGATACAGCTTACTGTCTATTAATGTTTCTTCACCATCCCAGTACCTCTCATTACAATAAAAATAATATACATTGTTAGCTTTGTCCCCAGGGCAGGATGGAAAGTTATGTGTATCAAGAGAGAGAGAGAGATTTTCCTTTTTTTGTTGTTGTTTTTCTCTGTGTCTGGAACTAGTTAGATAGAGAAGGAGAAGTGGTTTGTTATTACTATTAACTATGAAATATTTATTTGTGTTTGATTTTGATACTGTGTCTTTTATTTTGTTTCGAAAATTTGAAACACGTCCAATTTCGAATTTTTGTTACTAATAGGCTAAATTTATGACGGTCACATAATAAAGACAATAACGTGTTCGCCTTTGAATTCAAAACAGACATTAACTTTGTGACTAACAGATATTAAATCTGTGATTGCGGCTATATTTGTAAAATTTAGATAACATTTCAAATTTTATAATTGGATATTCAAATATAAATCCCTTAACTGGCTTACCCATACACCATTCGGGCTACCGAAATCTGGGCACAACCTGGTTGCCCGTACAGCGTACGGGCACTCCTATTTTCTTCTTTCTATCTTTGATTTGCGCATATTTTTAATTCTTGTTGTGAGATTATTAGTGTGCTAGTGTGTTTTTAGAGACCCATGGTACTGAAACACTTCTCATCCGGAATTTTCTTAGTGGTGAAGGCGATATTTTTTCGTTGAAAGCAGGAATTTAAATTCTTGAAAGTATTCGATAAAGAACAAGGATCGGTATGGGTATGTGCAATTTGTTGCTCGAGAAGAATTGGAAAGGTAATTCAAAAAGGCCTATACTATCTCTGCCCCCCATTGCAATGTAGGATTTAATATTACACCACGTTTCAAATTGTATGTGCATATATATATGCACACACACACAAAATCCTCAATCGTTTGGAAAAAAGGTACTATCGCGTGAAATTTTTTTCATAAATATGAGAGAAATTCTTTTAAGATACATGAAACACATTTTTCATTGTATGCAGAATTTACTCATACAAAGCAAACATTTAGGGTTTTTTGTGTGTTACACAATTATAAAAAAAATTGGGCGAAAACTGTAAAATCAAAATTAAAATTAAATTATTCCGTTTTCGTATTCTGTTCAGTATTATGCTTAGTTATATGCAATAAAAAGTGCCTTTTTTGGAACATTTTGGGCAAAAACATTGACAGCTTAAAAGGTTAAAAAAATTCAATATAAAAGTTTTTAAAATTTTTTTTTTATATTAAATGTGTATTTTTAAATTAAATTTAATTGAGAATTATATTCGTTATTATTCCTGACAAATATGTTATTTTTAAAGGAAAGTTTCTACAAGAAGCAAAAGTTGGCTACAGTGTTGCGCTTGAACTGATTGGTTGAAAATACATGCTTGCAAATATCATGACGTCGCATGGATTGGTTGGAAACAAGTGTAGTTTTACCATGTGATTGCAACATCTCATGCACTTAGTCCTTAATGAAATGATCTCTATTTTAACATTAATTTTAAAAAATACCTAGAGTCTGTAACTGTTTATCTGTCAATAATTTTTTTTGTACATACTTTTTCTTTCTGTCATGGATTTTTTTTGTAATGATTATTGGAAACGCTCACTTTTCGGAAAATTTTGCCTTAAAAACGTTAAATAAATATTTCAAAATCGAATAAGAGAGGTGTACTACTGGAAAAATTATTTAAAGTTAAAGGGTCTTCCAATTCCTTGATTTTCTTCAATAAAGAAAGAAGATTTGGCCTTGATTATGGCTGTCCTCATTAATAGCACTGGTTATTATGGGTTCAATTCATGACAGTCGCGAGATAAAGGCAAACGTGTTCTAATTTTAATTCATTCAAAGCTGACATAAGACTAACTTGTACTTGTGTTAGACTTGTAAAATTTAGATAAAGTCTCAAATTATATAATTGGGTAAAAAAATTCAAGCATTTTTTTCTAAAAAAAAATTCTTCAAAAAGATTTTTAAATTAAAAAAAAAAGTCTTGTTTTTTTATACACATGTATTCTTTTAAAACAAGAATATTTTGTTTACTTTTATATGTGTCGTTATTGCTGACAAATACCGTATATTCCTGTGTATAACGCGCACTTTTAACTCAAAAAATAAGATCGAAATGTATGGGTTTCAAGTTATATACGTCGGTATAAAAATGATAATTTTAAAAATAAAAAGAGAGAGAGAGAATAAAAAAATATTAGACTTCTACCAAAGTCAAACTATTGTTATTTAAAAGAAAGAATAATCCTTATGAACTTAAAGTATTGTAGTTCTAGAAGTATGCTACTTTTTGATGTGTAACATCTTTCCTCTCGATTGCTGGAGATTTGTGGGAGTGATTTCGTGAAAAGGGACGGAAATGCGTAACAGGAAGTTAAGGAAGCGCGCGCTATTTAATTTGACCAATCAGCGCGCTTGGTGGTGTCTCTTCGCTACCCTCGCAGTCAAGTTACTTTTTTTCTCCTACATTCGGGAGGGACCCTCTGCGGTCTAGGTCTTGGTATCTTTGTTTTTGTTTTGTTTTCTCACTTTAGGATCAGTGAAGAAGCGCAGCTGGTGTTGCGATCTATCGCAAATAGAACTACTCACATGTTGTGGCTCCTCATATGGATATTACTTATCGTCAAACAAGTGGACTGGGTATTGTTAGTCAAGATATTGGGGACATATGTGCGGCAGAATGCTTATTTGAAAAGGGACAAACAGTGATTTCGGTGGTCGTATACATTTCTCCGAATCAAACGGTTCAAAAATTTAAAGATTTCCTGCATTTTTTACTTATACTATATACCGAAGGTGGTTTTGCTCTTTTAAAAAAAACTATCACTCGCTTCCCATGATTTTAAAGTTAACTTCAGTTTGCTAAAAGCCGAGCCCCTCATAGCTCTTTTGAATGATGAAATCAAGCTCGAAATGAACACAAATCGAAATGTTTCGACAACTAACAGCGGTACTGTTATTGACGCTATTTTTCAATGGTTTTTAAATACTTTGAAATCACAAGTATATGAGTTATATTTTAGTTATCATAAGTTATCATTACCGCTCTTCCCCAAATTGAACAAGAATAATTATTTTTGATAAAAAATTGCATTACTCCTTGCGTTAATTAAGTAAAATTTTCATTAAAAATATAATTATTCCATAGAAAATTATTTCCAATCATACTCGATTCATTTTTTTCAGGATTTAAGTTGCTATTGCGAATTTACCACGATAACTTATAAGATGTTACACATCGTATGCGACTACTGTAAGGCTCGTTTCTTTTTTTTTTTTCAAAAGCTTCAGATAATACCTCGAATAAATAACTTCGAAACATAAGAACACTGCACACGCACATTTCAAGTTTCTTCATAAATAAATTATTGTTTAAAAAAACTAAAAAACACGCTTTTATAGTGAATCGAACTAAAAAGTAAAAAAAAAAATATAATAATTCTTAACATAAGAATAAAATGATTTACAAGAAAATTAATATCATTGGGGGTAAAAGCGTGGGATGCTCTATAATAATTTCTTACTAGTTCTATTCCGAAATGCTGAGTTTGTGTAAAAATGTAGTACAAAGCACCTCACGCTTTTACCCCAATGACATTAATTTTCTCCTTAAACATTTTATTCTTATGTTTAGAATTATTTTTTTTTTTACTTTTTAGTTCGATTCACTATAAAAGCGTGTTTTTTAGTTTTTTTAAACTATAATTTATTTTCCATTTTTTGGTTCGATCTACATTAAAAGCGTGTTTTTTTAGTTTTTCACACTATCATTTACTCATTGTTGAATTTATTCTTGAGTTTGGTATTTGGAGCCGGGAAAGGGAATTGAGTAGCTGCTGGAATTAGTCTTGCTCTCCAATGGATATTAATTAATGGGTCTGAAAGGTATTTATTCTCTCCGTTTACGGGGCCTCGGAACAGTCCCGTATCGTTATATTTCAAAAATTCCGTCTCTGCAGATGCAGGTCAAATCAAAGTGTAAGAAGAAATATTAAGTGTCAATCGTATTATCACCATTTAAACGTATTGCTATAATATTAATTCGTACCATCACTTCTAAGCGTATTGCTTTGTAAAAATAAAAAATATTTAACAATTAGAACATACATTATTTTTTTCCCATGCATGAGTTTTTTTTATTTCCGTTTTCAGAAAAACTAGACAATTGTTTATATTATGGTAAGAAATAACTGACGCACCCAACCTACCCTTGCTCATTTTAAGAACACTTTTTTGTTTGTTTTATTTCTAAACCACAAGTGTGTTGTCGTTTTAGGGGTTGCCCCTTAACCTTTTAGTCACTAAATCTGGAATTAGCCGCCAAATCTTGAAATGGTATATGGAATTAGTCGCCAAATCTTGAAATGGTGTATGGAATTAGTCGCCATGTCTGAAAATGGTGTATGCAATAAGTTGCCAAATCTGGAAGTGGTATATGGAATTAGTCGCCGAATCAGGATATCGTTTTTCCTGATATCCTGATCAGGAAAATGGAACAAAATTGTGAAATTATTGTATTGTCGTCGGTCCTTGACAAGTGTGCAAAATTTCGAATTAATCTGACTTTTTTAAGTGGGTAAAAATTGAGTTCCAAGATTCCGTTACATGCAAGTGTAACTTATAAAAGCGTGAAAAAAAAGAGGGTGCGCGTAAAACGCTGGTGCGCACTGTACGCCGGATTTTAGGTATGTACTTTAAAAAAAAATTCTACAAAAGGCAAAAGCTGGCAACAGCGAAGCGCAGGAATTGATTAGCTGGAAACACATGATTGATTATATTTAACATGTGACTCAGGCGTCAACTGAATTTATGAACTCATTGATTAGCAACAAGTGTGTAGCATTATCATATGACTCAGACGTCACTTGAGTTTTTGAACGTTATGGCGGTTTGGGTTAAATTCAAGTGACTATGACATCACTTTAGTTTAGCCCATTATCGTTATTCTTAAGAGTCCTAAATTTTGTTTTTCGTTTTACAAATTTTTCAATGATAAATCATGAGAGATAGAATCTACGATTAATTTCGAGTTATTTTTAGGGCAATGAAATGAAAAGTTGATTTAAAAGTGGTCAGGAATGAATGAATGAATTTAATTTAAAAGACATTTTAATACGTCATTCCTCCCTGATTAAATATCTAACTATTGTCAACTAACAGTGATTGATGTTTAAGGGTCCAGATAAATTCATTCAAAACTAACATATCGAAAAATCCTATTTTAATTAGCATAAAATAACTATTATTATTGCATTCAAACAAACAATAATAAAGAAAAAACAGATTAGATGCCAAGGCAAGATGCTGGTTATAATACATACTTTAGAAATAGCCCCAAAATCTATAATTTGAATGCGAGTCACGTTGCAGTTATATATATGTGTAATGCATCTCCAGAATAAATTAATTTACCGAAAATAATGTGTCAGTATGTAAGTTGTATATTTTACTCGTTCTTTTTGAACTATTTTTGTTTCGGATTCCAAAAACATATGAGCTGTTCCTAAGAAACAAAAATTTCTACAGCTATGTAATTAAATTTTTTTGAGGCTAAGGGTTAATTACTTTGTACATTAAAGTTCATTTTACGAGGCAATTTTTTTCATCGAAATAAAATTAGCTATTTATGAACAAGTTTATAAATTTTGAATCATTCCATTATCTCATAACACAGAAATTACTCTCTTTAATATTAGAAATTCCAAATTATGCAACGTTTGGAAATTCAGCATATTGATATATGTCTTTCTTTTTTTAATTTGGTTATAAACTTCACGAAGGTGTTTCTTATTATCAACGTTTCAATGGTCATCTTTTACAAAATGCTAAAAATGTAAAGCGTATGCACTAAATTTGATTGTCTGAGAAATAATGTTCAGATTTAACACTGCAAAAAATGTCTAAAAAATAATTAATGCATATATACAGTACAGAATCTCTTTAAAAGGCATTCTCTCAAAAATACATTTGCTATTTAAATAATTTCTAGAAAATTAAAGAAACCTTTTTGATTTTGCTTTATGCAAAAGACTTGATTCACGGATTCTTGAATATGGTTATAACGCAGCACGATCTTGAATCATATTTATCATCGAAGGGACAGGATTTAGGAAATATGTTTTTAAAAAAGTCTTAAATTTTATAAATTGTCCTTAAAAATACCACCCATATGTATATAATATATATATATTTTCATTCAAGGTGTCACAAGATTATTGGAACCGGAGATAGGGGCTTCACAAGGATTCAGATTTGCGTAGCAACCCATGGTCAGAAATGTCTTCGTTCGGCCCTAGGTGGCGTGATTCACAAGAGCATTGGAAAAGAAACAGACCATTGCCACACTCACTTTAGCTGTTCTTCCCCGCAAAGCAGTATGGAACGTTTTACGAACACCGAGCTAGTAGACATTCACCTGATTTATGGATTGGCAGAAGAAAAGGCATGAACATCAGAAAGATTGTATCGCGAAAGGTGCCTACAGAGAAACGCACCTGACCTTCAGATGTCACAATTTGTTTGAATATGGATCATTACGAGTAAAAGGCATACTGATGGTGGGTTCCAGCTACTCGAACTCCCAGCATGACCCAGTTTTGACCCATAAATATTTCAAATAATCTCAGTTTTGAGTCTCTTCGTTTTTTGTATCTTTCTTACTACTTTCCCATGACGTTTTTCACCATGGGTTGCTACGCAAATCTGAATCCTTGCGGTGCCCCCTACCTCACCGTAAAGTTTGTTGCAATATTTTAGGGACAACCTGTATATATGCACATATATACATAATAAACGTAAAATACAAAAAAAAAATCATGCAACAAATTTGCACATTTTTTTAAATTAGAAGTTTTAATTACAATTTATACACAATGTATACGCTCATCAAATAATTTTACAATTTTAGAAAGATACTTTTAATGGTTAAAAGCCGGGATGGGCATCGATCGCGATCGGCAGGTGGACCACCAAGCCAATTTGGAGTGACCCCTTGAAGATTATCCTTTAGTAATTGTGTAGGAAAATATTCAAATTTGGCTGGCAGTACGCAGACTAAGTCTTTTACTGACTATAATTACGAAAAACTAACTTTAGATGAAAATGTTTTATTTTTTTTAATGTATTTAAATTGTTTGATAATAAATTCATCATAGATATTTATTATATATGTTTGTATTTGCGTTTTGCTTTAAACGCGGTTTCAAAAAAGTGAGTTTTTTTAATTTTATTTACGTAAGTACATATTCCGTATTTATTATTAATTATACAAATATTGTTGACTTTTTCCTTACCTCACCACACCAACGACCCTGGGAGCAGTGGACGCCCTCGTGAATTATAAGAGGGCACGGCGTGGTGGTCGACACTTCTCATATCCTACCCCAATACGCTGCCAAACATATTTTTTTTTTCATTTTGTAGATTGTCGGGAACAAAGAACAGTAAGAAATAAATTATTGAATAGAAATTAACATTAATTAATTAAAAATTATTAATAACAATATAAACAAAATAATAAGTACTATATACATGGGATTATAATCGATCAAAAAAAAATCATGGGCTATGTAAAAGGGTTTGGAACCGTGGACCCCCCCCCCCCCTCTGTGTGGAGCACTGGTGCTGGGTGGACCACAACACCTTGAAAAAATTAGAAGTAGCCCTTACCCTGGAAAAGTCTGCCCACCCCTGGTTAAAAGTCCTCTTAGCTAAATGTTATTGATGAATTTACTTTCAACTATATGGTGTTAACGTATTACATTTCATTTAGAAAAAATTTCTTAAGAAAGTCTGACTAAAAAATAATTTTGGATTATATGTAATTAACAAGAATTTATCATACTCTATTCACGCTACCAGATTGATAAAAACCTCTGGTTAGAAATTTTTTATTAATCATATCTTCATTTATTATCCAGTTTGCTTCACTGGCTAGTTATTATTTTAATTAGCAATAATAGATAAAAGCATCGATCCACTAGATCGCACCTTGACTGGTAGTCCTGTTGAAAGGAGTTAAAAATCCTTGCACATACAGAAGCCGACCTAAGTATTAAAAAAAAAAAGTGTTGAAAGATTTATTTTTCGCTGACGATTGTCGTGTTTGTCCGTAATTAAAATAGTCACCTATACTAAAAAGTAAAAACAGAAGTCTGAAAATATTTTTTAACTTCATTTTCATTTTATGCATGTGTTATAGCACTTTTCTCATGTCAAACTGGTCGTAATTACATCGTCAATGCTTCGGTATGTTTATTTAAAGAGAAGCATGCCTTTGATTCATAATCGTATCACCAAGGTACATAATAAGTTACAGAAATCAAGGACATGTCTTGGTCAAAATCTCAAGGTTATTTATTAAAATAGACAACTATGTACTGACAATTCCTTTCTAAACTCAATAATTAATTTATGAAAAACAAAGTGTGCACAAAAGCTGTTTGGGATTCTTCCTTCGAAGTGTTATAACGAAATGTTAATAGTTATGGTGAATGGAATTGGGAATGAAACCGGTTGAACCTTTTTTGGTTACATTTACTGTATTAATTA